>JAVQJG010180229.1:0-12234 GCA_036024015.1 Craterocephalus amniculus
ACAGACTGGCGACCTGTCCAGGGTGTACCCCGCCTCTCGCCCCTTGACAGCTGGGATAGGCTCCAGCACACCCGCGACCCACTTGGATTAAGCGATTCAGAAAATGGATGGATGGATGGGCATTTACACCAGATATTAATGTCACTCCTGCATTTTTTTAAATATGTGTGTACGTGGGACATGCTCTTTCATTCATATCTGGTGAAAGAGCATGTGCCACGTACACACATATTTAAAAAAATGCAGGAGTGACATTAAGAACTGTGTGTATCTGCTGTTAAGCATTACATCCAGTGAACTGATCTGACAATTTTGCAAGTTTTAAAAGCTGTAGGCTTTTATAAAACATTTATTCATTTATGAACAGAATAATCTAATAATTAATCCAGATAAAAAATCAAAATAGCAACAACAAATCTTGTTTGGGTAAAACTGCTGGATATATATGCATACTCTTTTGGAAAAAATAAGAAATGTTTTAGTTTTTATCCACATATTCTTTTTGGCAGCCAGCTCTGATGCAGGAGAATTGTACAGATACAAGATGATTACTGTGTCTGTTGCCAGGAAATTTTACAGATTATCTAAAGATACAAACAATAAGAACAGCCAGAATACAGCTCAGCATTTGCTTAGTTTTAAGTTAAAAGCAACAAATTAAAAAGTTGTAATGTCAAAGTTTATAGTAAGACCATAAAATCAAAGACTCTCCACACAGCACCATATGTGAGGCAGCCATAAACACCTGACAATGCATGTCCAGAGCATTTTGTTGTCCTTTGATATTTTCAGGAATTATGTAGAATTCCTCAATTCCTCATGTGCAAATTTCTTTTTTTCTTCTTCTGGCCACGTGTTCTCTCGCATGAGTGCCAGTCGCTTAACGCTTATTAGTGTAGCTCTGATGCATTTGCTGTCGCCTATAAGAACAGTGTTTCAGTCCTGCAGGAATCCTGGCTTCTCTTGTTTCATTGAATTTGTGGTCCTTTCATTGGTGTTTTTAAATGCAATTTTTTAAACTTTGTTTTAGTTAGGTACATGCATCACAGCCAGTGACGGCATTTTAGGAACATGCACTGAAGTTCCCAAACAAAAGCATGACTATTTCTAAGCTGAAACAGGGAATGCGTTTTTATCCTAAAACTAAGTCTTAAAACTAACTTTAATACAGCAGTTATGTCTTATTTCACAGTCCAAATTATCATGAAAATCTGTCACTTTTAGTGTGAAGTTCATAATTTTGTGACCAGTAAATTGGATTAAGTATGAAGAGCTGTGTTACAGGGCCACAGGCAAGTTCAAACTGTGATTCGTACAGGTCAGTGAAACAGCAATATCCGCTCTCCAGACACACCAATCAATGCTTACTTATAAAGGATTAATGAAGTTCAGAAAAGGGATCTTTTTTGGTCAATGAAGAAGTACAAGAAAAATCAGGCAGGACAAGCATTTTAGCTCGGGAAAGGAACCTGACATGTCAAAATCCGACCCGAATGGGTATCACTGATTAAATCCGGAGCAATTATCATATGGAATATGGAAATTAAAATATGGAAATGCAGGTATTGCAAACCTATGTATAAATTGGACTTGTGATCAGAGTTGCATGAGAAAGATGAACCTCGTAAGGAAAAACTGCAGCTCACCGAAGCTGAGTCTGATCAAATAAGTAATATCTCAATTTTTATGCATTTCCTTGCCAGGTCACTGGTCACTTTTATTACCTTTTAAATTAGATTTCAAAGCACAAAAAAGTTCATTTCAAGGCAAAGAAATTTAGATTGATGGTAAAAGGCAGTAGCTCAAATTCAGCCTTGTGTGTAGAAAAGGCAAGTCCCAATGGGGCTTTTCATGACACACATTATTAGACCGGTTTTTTGCCTGGCCTGAGGCTACCAGTTGGCCCAAGGCAAGCCAAGCTCAATTGTATGCAGCACAAATTAGCCAGAGGCAATTTGGAGACATCTTTTGCCACCAGAGGTTGGATGATTTTCCATCAAGTGTTAAATAGTTAAAGCCTTTCTGTGTTTCCAAAAGAATAGATAAAATCCTTTTCTTCATTGAAAATACAAGAACATTTTTAAATACTCTTCATCAAAGATGTTTGCAGCTCCTAAGGTTGACACAACCTGCAGATGTGTTTACCTTTTTGATTCATCAAAGTATTTACGCTGTATTTATCTGTCGCAATCATGCATAATAGGTTTTACCTCAATTAGCACACAAACTGTTGTCAATGGAAGAGGGGAGACTGATACAGCTGGCATCAGTTAATGAGGATTCATTAGGTGAATCTCGGAGTGATGATTAACCGGTTTACAATTGCCTGCAGGTAAAGACAGAAGTGCCAAAAATAAAAGAATATTAACATAAAAATATATTTGCATCATTTGCATTTTTTTTTATCTCTACTGTTCTGTTTGTTTTTGAGCCAGAGGGTAGTGGACTGAGAGCTACAGTGTGATGTTATGTTAAAGAGTAGGTGGACATAATTCTGGTTAATATATGCAACTCTGCTTGGCTCCAGGTAACTACTCTGTCAATGGTGGTGTGTACTAAAGACAAAATCAGAGATAGAAAGGAGGGAGGTATGAGTCTAAATATAGACAATTAATATGCTAGAGAAGGAACATGATCTGTGACAGAAAAGGGTAAAAACAAGAGACAGACAACAAAAGGATTAAGAGAAACCGATATGATTCTACTGTGCACATTTTTCACCAAAATGCGTAATGGTGAAAGAACTTGTTGGAATACCATGCAGGACAGACATAATGTTGAAAGAGTTGACTTGCTTCCCACTAAACATGATAATAAATAAGATATCAGCCCATGCACCTACTGAATCCTGAAGTCATGCTCTGACTGGCTAAGAAGCTGTGTCAAATGCACCACATAACTCCAAATGGTTCAAATGCAGCACAACATCGTGTGACTGAGAAACCTGTATGTACAGCTTTTCTGGTGAGGTTTTGCACACCAACAACGGTCAAAAATACAAATGTGAATGTGTGTGTTTCAGATAGAAGTTTTTTTATGAACAGCAAAGCATTTCTGAATCCCTAAAACTCCTTCAATGAAGTTTCTCTGTTTTTTCCTTATTTTGAATGGCAGATCTATAAAGGCAGAACACTATCTTCTCCTGCTTACCTAACTTCTCAAGCTCAACTCTTGATTAATTAACAGCTAATAAGTACAGACAACACACCTTATCATACAAAACCTCTTTCCAAGTTAACAAGACTGGCTCTCTGAGTTCTAGGGTGGAAACCACACACACTAATTCTGTTTTTTGTTTTTTTTTGCAGTTTTGAGGCGTAAATATTCAGCAGCTTTAACTGATACCTTCTGTCATGACATTATACACGTCTTTTTTACCTTAGGCGGGCTTTCAGATCCAGGGTACTCTCGCTGGTCCAGTTTATTCCAGCGCTGCATCAACTTTATGACTATAGGTTTGCTGAAGTCCACCAGCTGGAAACCAGTGACGTTGGCTCCACCATGCATGAACCTCTCCAGAGATATGTCCTTAAAACCCTAAGAGAAAAAAGGTAGGAAAAGGTAGAAAGAAAAAAACTGAGATCAGATAATAAATAGCTAATGTGCACCAACTGTGACCACATAGTGTATCGTTGACATAAATATGTTCAGCTCCTCATCCATAGCCCTGTCACAGCTGTGGGTGTGATTTTACACTGAATGACACTTCATTGTGAGGTGGTGGCGAAGGGGAATCAATCTGGGATAATGCTGGAGACAGAGGTAGAGAGTAAAGACATGTGAGCATTATCCAGGGTTGATGGATGCTAATTGCTAAAAGCTCTGAAAGCCTATTTAGTTTGCAATGAGCTCATAGGCCCCTTTTTTCACAATCCCGGAGAGAACAACTGTTAAACAGATTTAAGGGATTCAGTTTGAAACCATACATCATCTCTTGATATGGGCTCCAGCAGCCTCTGACACCAGTGACCTTGTCAAGAAGAGACAAATGGTAATATATCAGTCCAGAAGTAATAGGAATCAGGACCTTTTGGGAATCATGGGAAACAAAACATCCTCAAGCCAGAATAAAATGAACATTCGCAAATATGAGGTACAGTACAGCAATACAATCCGCCTTTACGGTTTTTGTGAGACACAAAAGACTTGTGGAAAAACCACTTCTGATGTTAATATTTCTATAATAATTACTATTTTATTATCTGTGCTTTGATTATGTTTTGGCTCTCAAAGTCCTCACTAAGGGGAACACAATGGTTACAAATCTGATCAAACTTTCAGCAGCACCATATCACTGACAGTATGAGAGAACCGCACTGGCTGGAAACCTTTTCTGAGATGAAACAGCTTTTATTCTTGACTGGCTGAAGGCTTGACTGATGTTGACAACACAAGATATGTTTTTACTTTCAAGTCTACAGGTCGATTATCACTTTTAGAGTCTCTTAAGGAATCTATTTTCTTTTTCTGGCAACACACTTTTCATTTCCAGTTGGAGGATGTGACAACAGTTAGGTTCAAGAGTTACTGCATGGATAGTGGAAAGAGGATAATTACAATGCCTTTAATATTTTGAATCCGTTTTTTATATCTTTTTTCACCCTTCTGGCTATCGTATGTTTGTACGAAGAGTTCTCCATGAAAGCATTGCTCTAGCTCAGAGATGGGCAACTCCAGTCCTCGACTGTCTGAGTCCTGCAGGTTTTACATGGTTTCCTACTTTAACACACCTGACTCAAATGAACAGATCCAACAGCTTGTTGTCAAGTTCTGCATAATAATCCATTGATTTGAATGAAACAGGCAAACATCTATCTAAACCTGCAGTGACTCTCAAGGACCTCAGTTGCCCGTCAATGTTCTAGTTGGTATTCCCACAAAAATAGAAATTCTTGTAACTTGACTAAGTGAACAATGTCCAAAATGTCACCTACTGTAGAGTTTTCATGTCAGCCACAGTTAGCTTGTAGATGAAAACTTTGGGAACAGAAATGTTTCTGGACTCCCAATGTAATCAATTAATATCTGAGTAATAGTAATTTCTGTTCCACATTATGTAATAGTAATTTTTACAAACTAATAAAAAACTTGTGAATTAGTCTTTACTGGCAAATAAATTGTATTTTAGCCAGTGTGTTCTACTTGCTTTTGTTCTTGACAAAACTATTTATGAATATGTATATATGTGTATATATGTATATGAATGTTACCCAATCTCCTGTGCCCATTTTACACAGATGTCAAGCACAAATGGAAGCCATGAAACCTGGTAGGACCGGATATTTTGTCCCTTAATGTAAATGGATTTCCCCATTTTTTTTGGTTTCATGGTAAGTTAGTTTAGAAAATGAGGATAGTGTAGTGACAATTAATTGTAACCTTTAACAAGGCATGTTAGAAGATTAACATTTCGGGGAAGCTACTCTTTCAATTTCTGTCATAAAGATCACAAATCCAGCTGATACTGATAACATGTTATCACTGACCACAGCTCAAGATATAAACACTTTTAAAGTTTTTTGACCCTTAAAGCAACCTGTTTTCCCTAATAAGTTTAGAGAAAAAAAATACAGCAACAAAAAAAACCAAAAAAACAAGAAACTGGCAAAAACTCTACAAAGTTAAACAAAGTTGAATGTTAAACTGTTGAGAAAAACAAGTTTTTCAGGTCTGGTTTAAAAAAAAGCAAACTGTAACATTAAAGCTCTGTCTGGCTAATATTTGCATATCCGACAGTCTACTGCCGGGGCTTTCCAGCATATCAACAAAAGAACAATACACAAGCCTGCTAATAAAACAAGGCATCAAACCAAACACTGGCACAAATGTCTCTCATTACAAAAGCTGCAAGCGATGACATTAAAAACACTCACCAGGTTTGCTATGATGTAATGGTAACCTTTCACATGTTTCCCTACGCTGACAGCCTGGAAACACAGAGAGAGAGAGGAGTATTAGTTTACCATCTCCTGTTGTGCATGCTGCGTGGTTTAGGAGCATGAGAGGGGAAACAACAAATTTAGCATACTTACCTTCTATGTATCGTGTATATTATATATTTATACAGCTGCCTGCAACACCAAATGTTGAATGAAAGTCTATCCAATCTAACACTATCTTTTGCTCCGTCATCGTTACAATAGTTATTTCATAATGACGATTTAAAGAAGTGGTGTATGATGCCAAGCAGGCTATAAACACAAGTTCATGGACATTTTAAGTTTCTATTTTCTTTCTTTTTTGAGTGAAAAAGAAATTTCAAGTTTCTTGAGTATCGTCGCCTTGATTATAAATGCCCTTAAACAAAACCTAATGATGTAAGTAGAAGATTTGACTAAATGCAGTTTTAGTGAAATTTACTTTGTTTATTCATTTTTTGTCATTGTTAAAACCAAATAAAGAGATAAAATAAGGCACATTGTGGGATTTCTAATAGGCTACATAAGCCTAATTAGTAAACTGTTCACATTTTTCTCTTCAGTCTCACCCAAACACATCTGCAGTTACATTCTGAAACAAACGCACACATCCACACACAGATCACTGCTGGCATCAGGAGACTAACAGAACAGTTTCTGTCTCACAGGGGGGGCGCTCACCAGTGTCCACTCTGCAGAGACAACCGATGGAAGCGTCTGTGTTTGTATGCCTTGCTGTACATTTAACTGAGTATGTGCATGTGTGTGAGTGTGTCTGTGGGTTAACTCACCACTGAAGCCAATCAAGAAACAATCTGTCTTGTCTGTCCTGATGGCGAAAGTCTGTGTGTTGTGGGTGCGCGCATGACTGGACACAGAATCTGGTGTGTATGTGTACTTGCTCGAAGTCTCAGAGTTTATCTCGAATTAGATTTTTATGCGAATGTGTGTGTCTGCTTGCGTGCATGTCAATTGCATGTGTCACTGAGTTTGTCAAATGTGCATACAGAGGAGTAAAAGTGATGACAGGTGGCAGAACTGATGGGATGTTACAATCCAACCTGAGTCAAGGGGCATGCAAATACACATTTGGACTCACACACACACACACACACACACACATTTGCGCCACCTGTCACAGCTCAAGTCTCAACCATCAAGCAAGACAGATAATCTGATGAACTTAGACAAGCATAAGGTGTTAGAGTGCATGCCTTGATGGAGTGTATGCATTTGTGTGCGCTCAAAATTCTTGTGTAAGCGGACAGTACTGTGACATTACTTCAAACACACCGAAACAGCTGTTCGGGAAGTCACATTTTTCATCGCATATTATGAACTCCAAGGTAAAATGCAAATCTTGTTTTCTTCCAAGATGTCAGAAAGCATCCAGAGTGCTGTTTCAATTGGATTAGTGGAGCAGACAGCAGTGAGAGAGAGACTAACAATAATAAAAACATATACTTATATATTTTTGAAATGCTATAATACTTAATAATATCATCTGTTTAGAATTTTTCACGTGGCATAATTTTAATCAATTATCATATCTTATTCTGTGGTTTATGCTCACAATTAAGAGAAAGCAGTGCAGCATTACTGAGTGTTAAGTGCTTTTAAGTCTGGGTCAGTGACAAAATCTCCATACTCTACCCGTGATCTCAGTGATAGCAAAATTGCCACTTAAAACTACACTGCAGCATCCATTTCAGCTTCATCTCCTGAACAACCCTGCAGGATTTTTCAGATTTCAGATCACTGTCAATACGCCTGCAGTTGTTTGATAGTGGGTTTTTTTCTCTTTAATTAGAAATAGGGACCATAGAGTGTTTCTGAACTGCACCATGAGATGTTGCACTAAAAATCAGGAACATATTTGCCAAATAAAATTGTTTCTTTGTTAAATAATTGGTTACCTAGTTTATTATGTTATGTTTTAATTTCCCAGATGTACTCCATTTTGTAAATGGAGAACGTGAATGTTCCCAGATCTAAATCCAATACTGAACTAAGGCATAACCTGGTTATCATTGGCCCAGAGCTCTCACAATAACTCTGCTGTAGTCATTTGCTTAATGTCATGTGCTACAACCACTGGGTTAATTTCTGCCAACATATTTACAGAAGTTCTGCAAATAAATTAACAATTTGTACACATGTCCAAAATGTAATAACTATTAAAAAAAGATGAAGAAATTATTAATCCATTTTCAGTCCTTTTGCCCTGCATAGAGAAACATTAAAGCTATATGTTTTGAAAAAATACTCATGTATTTATTAAAATATGACTATTTTTCTTTTATCCCTAAATCAAACCAAAAATATGACTGACAGGAAAGTTGTTGAGTGAAAGGTTGGGATGTGAACTTGGTTCTTTGGTGGAACACGACTGTATATATTCCCCTGCATCATTAAAAATAGTAATAAATATTCAATATCTGTAAGATTAATTAAAATTTACAAGGTGCAAATTGTAAGCATGTTACATTTTTCTGAGAAATCTTTTTGGGATTCTTGAAAAATGCTATTTAAACATTTTGAGCTTGCATGACAGTTGGACACAATGCACATTTTGACACAGCAGTTTAACTATTTTATTGGCCAGAAAGTGCAGTCATTTTTACCATTTTGGAACCAGTATTTCTAATCTTGCAAGTTTTGGTGCAGCTGGACAAATTCTAGTGTGAGAGTGTGTTGGATATTACCTGTTCCAGTATGCTTTGTAGTCTCTCAGGCTCAAGGTCAATGACATATTTTCTTTCCTGCCGCCGATCCAGGTCCTCTAAGAGTCTGCGATATGCTGCATCATTGAAACTCTCCACACAGATTGCGCTCACCTGTTTTTAAATAAGATCATGACAGCAAACAACAAGCATGTTAGCAGTCCTGTGGCTCTGTGTATATAATTACAGAATGCCAGTATGCTGCATAAGATAATGACTGGGTTCGTGGGCAAATCCCTAAGAATATATGTGTTTGTGTGCAGTCTAACCTGCCATGCGTTCTGCCCCGCTCTCTCCATAATTGCCTGCAATATTGCATAACCTAAACAACAGACAGTAAAGAAAGAAAAAAAGCAAAGGGAGAATTAATGATGCTTAAAGGCAGAATTTGCAGTTAGGAAATGAGTAATGAGGTTGTTTCTGTAAGGTTTTGCTCTTAAAATTTTCCGCTAGTATTTGTAAAATCTTTAAAGCTGCCATAATTCTCTCAAAAGCCCTCACCTTCACAAGTATCTCTACGTAAGCAGAACTGGTCAGCAGTTATGTCTGATGCTCTTATCCATCAAAGCAGCACCATAATGTCTTATCTTTATAAAAAAGTGTATTTGATTTTTTTTTCTCAAGCATCACTTTAAAAATCTGGCACTTCTCAGGAAAGAAGGATGAACTGTTTAATTCATTGTAATCGTAATGGTAAAAGCATTGCTTTACTTCAGAACACACCATATAATAGCTTCATACCTTGGAATCGGAAAAAGAAAAGGAAGCTCCTTCTTTAAAATGATGAAATGCTGGTTTGAACAAATATCAGGGAATCTAAACAATAACCCTCCTAAATTGCACTGATTCATTCCCGTACAAAACATGAACATGTACTGAGTGCAACCTGCAACTCAGGTACACATCATTAGAAAAATGGCTTCACACTGTTTAAGATTAGTGTTAATAGCTGGAATATTGATTTGCAAAGATACAGTTAAAAAACCTTCATATACCAAAACCTCCAAAACATTGTTTAATCTGCTGTGAGATCTGAGGCAATACATACAGTAAAACACATGCACACAGACCAACATTTGTCTTCTGTCATGAAAACACATAAATGACACACAGTGACTTACTCTCTCCAGCTTCAGCTTTCCAGCCTCTTAAGTGATGTTATAAATAAACATGTCTGTGCCTAAACGAACGCAAGTATGTTCAGGGTTGCACGTGTCTTTGAGTTATGTTTATATATGTGTATATATGTGTGTGTGTATGCTGATAATCAACCCGGAACATATATTAATTCAGCGTTTGTACCGATGCACGTGGATTTATCTGTTTATTCACACATCGGTGTGTGTGTGTGTGTATGCATTTGTCTTTGAATGCAGCTGAGCAGCTAGAGGGCTACTTGTGTGGGAGTATGCATGTCAGCAGGCTGTCGGTGAAGCACAGCGGAGCAGGGGACATAAAACAGATCACGGCGTTACTGCCCATTTTCCAGCACATTACCAGCAGCAGGGCCTGATGGGAGCCTATAATGAAGGGTCCTGCCTTGGCCAAGTCACGGGTGAGTACAGTCCAAACTCTGTGCATCTATCCTCCCCTCCATTTCTACCGCCTTTTCAACTTTTACCCCCCTTCCTGCGATATACCACTGTGCATCCCCAGAAGGTTGTGATCCTGTCCTTCCTTTTACTCTTTCTGTAATCTCTCCCCTGCCTCCCTCGGCTGCCACAAATCTACCTTAACCTTTCCCCGCCACGACCTTATTTGTGTCCTCTTTCCTTGACTTGCACATACCTTCTGTCTTTTTGACGGCTCCGCCAGCTCAAATCACCTAGCCTCTCTTTCCTCCTCTTTGCATCTGCTCCCCTGCGTACTAACCCAGACAACCTGGACCACAGAGAAGTTGGCAGAGCCACAGACAGAACACACACACATTGCATAGCTCATCAATTCCCTAACACACCACTATGCCGTGGTCTTTGGGGACTTTGCGTCATGTTTGACCCGTGTTTTACTCCTTGTAGCGGAGAATTTGTCTGTGCATGCATGGATGTGTGTGGGAGAGAAATAATGTGCCAAGCATTCCCCTGACAGTAGTTTGGGGCTGAAGGCATCTGCTGTGCCTGCCCAACTAACTTCCGTGCACTGCAAGAAGGCATGGTCAAATTAGAGGCAGTGAATGTTCCAAGAGCTGAAGCCAAACTGCAGTCTCTTTCTAAAATGTGCCAAATTACATGCTCATTTCTGAAGTGTTACCATTTTGTCAGGTCTGTTCAGTTCCAATGGCACAGCCTCTGATATTACAGCTAATGTGAGTAACATTAGTGAGAAATGAAAAAGGAAAAACAAAGAATCCCAAGCAAACAGGCATCCAGTAGATACTCTGTATGATTATTTTCAGCGTGCTATTTCAAACTGGATCCAAGTTTAACAAATAAGCTTTTTGAACCAAACTTATTTCTATTAATGTTTCACAGCTGGGTTATACATTCAGGAACAAGGCTGAAGCAAGGCAGATATGCCCAATCACATTCTATTATTTAGCTTAATGCTTTAAATTTGGCTCTTCAGTTACAGTAATTTCAGGTGTTCTGTATTACATTGGGGCTTGGAAACCTTCAGAACTGTAAATATTTGCCATGAATGGGATCTAAAAAAGTGACTCCCACCATATCCTACAGTATTGTATATTTAAGCTACCCCATGCTTGGCTTTTTGCATATTGGCTAGCAGTGATTTTATTCGCTGACAGAAAATGATCCGTTTATCCTGTCTATCCTCAATAAGGGGTGGCTGTAGCCCAGTGGATAGAGCAGTCGCCTACGAAACAGGAGATCAGTGGTTTGATTCCACCACACTACACTACATATCCTTGGACAAGAGAACTTTTACACCTAAAGACAACTGAACCCTACCTTGCCTCCTGATGTGCCTATCGGGGGTATGAATGTGTGTGAATGGTTAGGTCCTAGCACCAAGTATGTTTCAACATAGGTGCTGTGTGAATGGGTATGAATTGGTGGATGTGATATGTCATGTAAAAGCGATTTGAGTGGTCGTCTAGACTAGAAAAGCGCTATACAAGTACAGTCCATAATACCAGATTTAAGCTAGCTGTCAACATAAATCCTTACTTTCATTCTTTTCTTTTAATAAGGGGTGAATCATCTGCACTGTAGCAATTCTCAGGCATGTTTCATTAATGACATGATTCAAAAAATCAAGGTTACCAGGATAGACATGAACTACTCCGTTTATATAAATTCCACTAGCTCAATGACTGCACTAAACCAAACAGTGCATGGGCGAAAATTGATTAGATGTAGAAGGTGAGAAAAACTAAGTAGCTTTTTTGACTAAGGATATAAGCTTTAAAAAATATTGGTGTACAACCGATTTTTATAAATACGCGGTTTTGATTATCCCCATTTATTCTCTCTGGGACCTGGTTTCAAAAGTCTTTTCAGCAGAGATGGGACAATACTCAGTGGCGGACTTACCATTAGGCAAAACTAGGCGGTTGCCTAGGGCCCCAAGTTCCCTGAGGGCCCCATAAAACCAATCAATAATACAGTTATTACTTATTTCCGCACATTTAT
>JAVQJG010180233.1:0-11126 GCA_036024015.1 Craterocephalus amniculus
ACCACGAAGCTATGTACAAAAATTAAGCAAAGGTCTATCGGACACGAATCAAACTGTCAAACACACACGTCAAAAAGGTCTAAGTCCTGCAAGCGGAGGGAGAAGCCGTCCAGTGAATGAACCACTTTTCCCCCCTGAATGGTGTGACGTTGAGGCTTTTATCGCCGGGGTGCCAGCTGATCTCTGATGAGTGGCCACAGCCGCAGCCAATCCGAGTCCAAGAGGGAGGGGCGAAAGTGTCTCGGTCCTAGACAATCTCCATTCCCGGCTCCCGGTATTGGCATAGGGAGAAACAACACCATTAGGAGACCCAAAACACAGCAGCCGTAACAATGTGTTTATTCATTTGTTTATCTAATTATATATTGTTCCTTCCAGAGGATTTAATGAGATAAAAAATAAACGTCATGAAAAATCATCCCTTAGACATTTGTGTTTACCAAGTAAGGAGGGTATTTAGTGGGTTAAAAATACTTTATGATATGATGCTGATCCTCCTTCAAATCTAATTTTCTGCTTTGTTTTCCTTTCAATGATGGGACTTGACTTGATCTACATCCTTCTCCAAAAGTATGCACTGAAAGATAAACCGCATCCTTGTTAGTGGATATGGCTTCAAAACAAGTTAATTAAATATTATAGATTAAAACAAATAAAGAAAGAAAGAATCTAATACGTCCCTGCCAAGTATATTCTCACTGCATGCCTACAGAGGAGTGAAACACATCAAGCGTTGGCTGAGAAGCAACAACTGTTTCCCCTCAAATTCACATGAAGGTGCATTATCTTCAATTTACTTCACAAATTACCTTATAGCCATGATCCTGCTGTGCCTACGCTATGATAAAGTGACGGATACATTTTTGTCACAGTTGGTATAGTTTCTGCCCCTGTGAAGAAGGCTGAGGCATGCAGCTGCAAAGAGGCATTGTTATTACTTTATCTGGTGGCCACACTTGGTGAGGCCTTGGACTACACACACATACAAAAACATAGATGAATATTGGAACAAGTGCTGGGAACATGCTTGGCCATACACATGAACAAGCTTGCACCTGTCCATGAATGACTGCAGGTTTTTGCCTTGTCATTGTTTATCTCCCTCACACCATTGATTTAATTGAGTTGGACGGGTCCCTCTAATCCCTCAGGTTATTGGAAAAAACAGCAAAACAGACTGACATATTAAAGGAACACGAAGTTCTTAAAGAACCCATCAAAATGCTCTTTGCTGCCACATAGCTACAGCTATTTATACCACTACTATATGTAGATGTCTATAACTTACACATAAAGGCTAATGATATTTGACAACCTTTTCTACAAATTACACAGTATATAAAATATTTGTGTTTCTATTTTTCGCAATCCAGCAAAAAGCAGATGTAAAGTCACACATTGTGGATGGGATAAGTATAGTTCAGGCAACAGTGGCTCCAAAAATGCACATACTGTAACAGATGTAACCATCACGGGTTCAGAATGCAGATTTTATGGTCAAAAAGTGGCTCATTCAAGACACACTACAGAGCTTTTGCTAGATTATTAGAGATGCGCCCCCTATCAATTGTGATAGGGGGTGACAGAAGAGGCTCCTGCAGTTCGGCTCCAGCAAAAAACAATCCTGGATTTAGTTGAGGAGGTAAAATCACTCTGCTTGTGAACAAAAACAAAAACAATGTGGTGTCACACAGTATAATAGTGATAACTCGAACAGACATTCTGGGTTGAAAAATAGATCAAATTTGATCAAATAATTTAAAAAAAGGACCAATAGTGCATATTGTCAAATACAAAACAGCTAAAAGCCTGATGAATGTGAGAACAAAGAACATGCTCATAAAACAAGTAGCAGGAATATGTTGTTTTTTTTAACGTAATGAACTTTTCCAAACACAACTGCATTCAGTTTGCATTTATATTTGCACATTAAAATGAATTAATAAATAAATAAATTGAAAAATAAATAAATAAATGGCTTTCTTTTGCTTTGACATGCTAAATAAAACATTTTCCCTAAAAGTTTGCCTAAAAATAAAGATAGGAAGAGAGTTACAGCCCATAGCTTTTATCTACAGTAAATGGTCTTTAAAACAAAGTTATCAATCTCTCTTTTTTTGTCAGTGGAGCCAAATAATACCTTTTTGATGTTCACTGTCTTCAACATAAATCTCAGTAAGGTCAATACTCAGCAGAAGAGCTTTTAGCTCAAATTTAATTACAACACCATTTTTAAAGAAGAAAAAATGTTTTTTTCATAGTTTATAAAGTTATTTCATTCAGCAAACACTATACTTTGATATACAGAGGTCACAAGGAGCTCTTCTAAAAAGGCGTGTCTGACAGAGTAATGCACCTTCACCTCAATTATACTATGATGGATGGCCTATTTTATACACCATTAATCCATCCGTTTGTCAATTATGAATAAAAATCTTAAACTACAGGATGAGGTGGTTGCGAGCTGGTAAGTCCCTGAATACCACCGTGCATCACTACTAATTGTAATTAGAGAACCTGTCTGAAAAATAATGGAAACGTTGATTCAAAAAAAGATGAAATAATGATGTTTATTGTGATTGTTATCAACATTGTCATTTCTTCTTAGAATTTCTTCTGTGTTTGTTAAGTATTGGTTACTGGATACAATGCAGTGCCTATTGGCTAATGTGTTCTCTTCAACGGATAAAGGTTAGAGGTTAGGGTCAGACAAGTTCTGTTCGCTTTGCAACGCTGGGAAAAAAACAAACAAACTTGTCCTCTTCTAATAAACTCTACATTTGAATGCAATGGGAAACGGAGATGGATTTGTCTCAAGAACACATGCTTTCATGCAGTGCTGTATTAAAAAATGTGTCAAGTTGTTCCATACCTTTTCTGCAAAGAGCAGAAAAAACAACCCGTGCTTCAATTCATAACATTAAAATGAAGACTTTGCCAACTCAGTTCTTAGAATAAATGGAGATTTTTTTTTATTATTTGCTATTTTTATTTGCTTTGTTGATTACACAGAATGTTGTACTTCAATTTTAAGAAAAATACATATTACGAGGAAGAAAATAAAGCATAATAACATGACTTTAGCAGTAAATAAAGACAGGACACAGACAGAACCAAAGCCATTTGTTCTCTCCTGAAGCAACATTATGAGAAACTATAGCCAGTCTCTTGAAATGACCCCATCTTGCAAAGTCATCCCATTTCCTTCTCCCATCTCTGAACGATGTAAGGATGTCTCTTTAACAGCTGGGGTTAGCGACACACCGGCTCTCTGGGCTGATGAGCTGCTCTCTCTATTTGCTCTGCTCATTCTCCTGAGCACCTTGGCCATCCAGATTAGAGCCTATGGCCCATTAGGTAGCCAGGGAGGTGGGCAACACCTGTGTTGTAGTTCAAGTGTGTGTGTGTGTGAAGTGACTTGTACTCTAGTGTTGTAACAGACACTATGAGTCATTTCAGGGCATAAAAAGGTCTTTTGGGATTGTCCTGTCTTACTTTTCGTCTTTAATATGTCCAACTGCTCCAACCACAAAAGAAATCTAAAAGAAATACCCTTCTCTTATAAACACATATGACAGCTAAATCATGATTAAATGATAGGACATTTGCTTGCTATCATAAAAACTGGAAAATATGGCAGAAAAGTCACTTGTCAGATGGACTTAGATTTATGTACAGTAGTTATGGTTCAAAGCAGTTTATAAAACTGTTATAAAATATAAACTATTTATATATGCTCAGGCATGTCTCTCTCTCTCTCTCTCTTTATCTTACTCCCTCTATCCTTTGTACTTGTGCATACAAAAATAGCTATTTATAGTTAGGATTTATTTAGTTATATAAGTGGCCCATGGATAAGTTACCGTTTCGTGTCCTGACCCATTCAGGGCAAGCATAACTTTCATTTCATAACTGTTTGGAGTTTTATAATGAGATGAGGTTGTTCTGTAATGTGGAAGTATATTTTACTTTTCCTCCCATCTTTCCACTTCTTTTCTACACTTGAAGTTAAGTCTTTTTAGTATGGTTACTTTCTTTTAGATTAAAACATATTTGAAAATAGTATATTCTAAAATTGACAATTTCTTGTCAATGAATTAGACTAAATCCCCTAAAAGGTAAATCCGTTTGGGAAGATAATAGTGATGAAAGCGTGAGCCTTAAAAAATCAAGCATGCAAAGCTACTTTGCTTTTACATTTTTCTTTTTCTTTTTTTTTAAATTCTGCTGGACTTAAGGGTTTCAGACCTAAAGCTTCGAAGTTTAGGGTGAGACACTGGCAAATCTATCTAAAAGGAAAATCTTGGGATTCTGCATTTTACTGCAGGTAAGATTTGAAGCTGTTTGATGTTTGTTGTTTTTCATGTTTTTGTTATCCCCTTCTAATCTGAAAGCTTGACAAAATTCCTTGTAGGAGGTACTATTCTCAGAGATTTGTTGTTACATCTTACAATGTTGCGCTAAAAATAACAATTCACCTTGGTGTCAAAGGTGTTCTTCAATATTGGATGTAACAGGAGCAATATATACAGTATGTACTTCCTATCGAAACGGTAAATATGCAAATCAAAATGTGAGCTTGATTGAGTTAAAAAAATTGAAAGACAAGACTGACTACAAATTGCTACAGGCAAATTTGAAGCACATTGTAATCACAGCTTGGTGAGCGATTTCCTTCGTCCTCATTTTATGTTATTCCAGTTGAAATCATTCAATGTTATCCTTGCCTTGAACAAAGAAACAGAGCTTCAAATTGATAATTTCGTGTTCCCTCAGGGTCAATGCAATGATAAAGAACATGAAAACTGGTTTACTCTTACACGGCTAATCTTTTTAGCTTTATAAATATTAAGGTGGCATGTATCTCATTTATTGAGAAAGACATGCACTCAGGCTTCATTACAGCATTCTTGTGTCAGTGTTTGTAAAGTGGAAAAATTTGATGTCTCATTGGCAAACAGACTGAGCAATGTTTGCTTCTCTAAACTATTTCACTTTGGTGTAATTAAAACATATTCTGGAGTGAAATTTTCTGATCCAGAAAACAATGGTATCTCATTTATTTCAGACAATGAAATGACTGAATCATTCATTTCAAGTCTGAATGAATCTTTGACTTTTTGAATAACTGTTCTTTCCAAAGGTTTCATTGAGTTTTATTTGATCTGGCACAGAAATTTATTGCAAAGAATGAGTATCTACCATTACCTCTCTTTGTTTTTCCATATATCCAAAGTTCTATTATAGCTACTTTGTTAGTAAGAATATACACTAGTAATTAGCTCATTAAGAACCATTTTCAATGCCTTCTCTCACTGTCAGACTGAAATATAAAGAATTTAAATAGCAGCAAAAATATCTAAACTATAAGCAACACTAACAAAAGATGATTCATAAATGCAACCGTGAACAGTTTGTAGGTGCCATGTTTAATAGCAGAGGAAGATCAGTGGTTCCAAACCCATTCATGCCAATGTTAAAAAGCTATGCATCCCCTGCACCACCCTGTGCTGAAACCATGTTGGTTTTATGTTTTCATCAGTAAGATTCTCACAATAAATACAGTTTTTTTTTATTGTTTTACTTATTCCTGTCATTCCATGACGCCAAAGTTAAATGAACAACAAAAAGCTTGACATTTTTTCTTTTGAATAGGGATCAATAATCTGGATGGTGGATGGCAAGAGGGCTTGACAGGGTGGCTTTGGCTGTTTTAAATTGAGCACTTTTGATCCTATACGTTCAATCAGCAAAAAATGCGTCATTTAGACCCCTCAGATTATCTGATTAATCTTGAGCAGAAGGAATTTTCAATCTGATCAAGAAGGAAGGTTTAAACCTTTTCAGGATGTGATCATTAGGAAAACCTCCGCATGTCTACTCATTCTGATGGTTTCTGTGATGAATGTCTACTCATGCTTGAACCACAGTGGGGTTATATTACATGAAGAGTTCCGGAAATACTTGAAAAATGGCATCAGCAAAACAGAACTGAGCTGTATAACTGTAACAGGACAGATACCAGCAAAGATGATCATCTTCGTATCCTCATAGATTTAAAAGTTTATACTGACATTTAGAATGATTTAATTTTGTTTTTAGCAAAATCACCGATTGAATAAATTAGCTACATTAAAGGAGAACTTCCCTTTTTTTAATATCTGGTCTGGTTTCATCTTTCCTTTTATACATATGAGTGATGAAGAAAGGAACGTTCAAGATCGCTCCAGCATTTAGCCGGGAAGCCAGCTAGCAGCGTAGCTAATGGTAAGTATCGGGCAACCGCTCCCCCTTACATTCGCCCTAAAACCGTGCTTGTTTTCCACACTGAAGTGCTCTGATAGTCTCAACGAGTGTCCGACAACATACTAGAGAGGAGAAATTAATGAAAGTATTTGTATTACCTGGCAATTCCTATCGTTTGGTGTCAGGTAGTGGAATGTCCCACCAGTGTTTGATTCGGGATAATAGCGCGAGATTTGTACACAGACAACAAGACACAGACACCATGCCCGATACCATTAGCTGTGCTTCTAGCTGCCTGCCTGGCTAAATACTAATACTAAATATTATTTTTTTGCTTCTAAATTGTCTAAACGGGTGTCTAGTTCTCTTAACTACATGTCCCAGATATTATTTTAAACATTTTAGTGCATATTTGTTAAAATCTTAACTATAAGCCAAAAACTGTCTCTGTGGCTCCATCCTCTGGTTATCTAGTGTTCTGCATTTAAATTTCGTGGCCAATTTGATGATTGGCTCTGAGGTTCCTAGTGATGTCAGCAAGATTTTGTTGCGTTGGCAGCTCCTCTGCTGCTAGGTATTAAAACGGCTCCGGCCGCCTCGGGGATCGCTGGAGCTAGCGGCTCGAAGTGATATGGCTCAGGGCCGCTAGCCTCCGCCACAGAACCCTCCTCCAGAACCTCCATCTCAGGGGAGGGAGGTAGAGAAAAATCTTCCACCTCAAACGATTTCTCCGTAGCAAAACTTGACTCTCTGTCGCCCGCCATTACGCACTTTAGCTGTCAGTGTCACTGCCAAAGCCAGCTGTCAATCAAAGCCCCTCCCGCTCGTGCCCCTCGGTCCTCCCGTCACACCCACTTCAGCGCTAGTTTTGAAATTTCTCTTAAGCGGATAAATTCTCTGACAGCAGGGGTTATATTTTCTTTCTTCTTTCATTTCACATATCAGACCTCTTCACGCCTGCATGTTTTATTGTAAAAACGTTATATCACTATGTCTGCATCGGAATTTATATGGAAAATAAAATCACGTCATTTGGTGCGGCTGATAGAAAGGCTGGATTTATTAAGAGTATTTATTATTAACAAAGCCCCTTTTTTATTCTTTTTTTACAGTTTCACAGTCAGGATGTAACCTGGTTTGATTGATCAGCTTTATTGCTGATATTAATCAAACAGAACTGTAACTGAAGCTTTGGTTTCTAAAACTGAAATTTTCTCAAAACTTTTTTCATGTTGAAAGGTTTCATAAACTGTACAGTAGTTGGGTTGCAGACATGTGTCTCCTCATATCTGTGTCGCACAACATTGTGCAGCCATGTGTGGCCACGGAGCTCTGCAGGAGTCAGACGTAGTTTGATGCAGGGCAGTAACTACGTTTTTGAGAGCCTGAAGATTAAATTGATAATTTTTTTAAGTTCTTTTTCTGAGTTGATATTGATTTTAATGCGGTGACAGGCTGTTGGACTTACAGATGGGGTGTTTTTTACAAATATAAAAAACCCGTCCTTGATTCGACCCTACCTCTATGTTTGCCAGGCATCCTTTATCATTAAAATATTGCAAGAAAAATCAGAGATGCCAGGATAGACATGCAGTGCTCAACTACTGGAGCTCTGTGCACCCTGACCTCCAAAACCTCCTCACAAGGATGTAAGCTGATTGAACACAAATTGTGTTCTGATAAGTGCCTTCTTTTTTTCATTTTTTAAAAGAAATTATTTCCTTTTTATTTCTGACAAAAACATGTTAAAATATTCCTGAGCAGATTTTGATAACCCCACATTTGTTCATTTCTTGACTTCTCACATTTTCGTTTAAAAAGTTTGTGTTTTCAGGCTCAAAAAACACCAGTTTCATGTGAACAAAATGTCCAGATGATTTCAGCCAATTGCTGCCATAGGCTCCTTGTGGACGCTCCTTATGCACATACAAAACAACATGTTACTGTCCAAAACATTCTGATACTATGTGATATTAATACTATCTGAACTGTGTGCAGTTAGTACATTAACATCTCGTATAGGGATAAAAAGTTCCTTTACCAGCCATAAAAAGCAAGCAAAGTCAGTGTGACTGTTTGGATGGTCAAAGCACACAACAAACAATGCTGTTGTCCACAGTGCTGAGAGAAACTTAATGAATCACCTGTCATTTGGAAAATGTTTTCAATCACTAAACACAAACCTAACACATTAATTCCCTTCCTTTAAGTTAAGAGGACAATCATTAGTCCTTCAGGGAATAATTTCAAAGGGTTCATCTGCTTTTAAGGAGTGACCAGCTTTTCTCAGTTACCCCATAATTTGATCTAAGAGGTACCCAAGATTAAGGATAAACTGTTTGGTACTATAGTGATCATGCCAATATAACTGCACAGGATCAACATTCACTGAGTGAAATTTTATGTTTAGATAGGAAATCATTAACATTTTTATTCTAATATGTGAGTGTTTATTACAATTGAAGCTTTGAGTTTATCCATCACAAATCTTAGTATAATTCAGTAAGAGGTATTCAAATATTCAAATTACTTATTTCAAGAATTTGAAATGGTATTTGTTCTGGAGTCACCCATATTTTGTAAGCCAATGCATTTAAGGCCAAGAAAATGACAATTTCTTCAGATTCAATAAACATTTGAATACATTCAGGAAATGTGACATCCATAGCACAATCAAAAGGGGATATTGTCTCTGATTTAAGGTTATATTGCAATATTTGTCCAAATTTTCAGTTTGACAATATTGTCATGATGAGCCAAGAAAAACAGAAGTATGCCGGACCGATGCTGTTAAGATTGTCCAAAGAAATTGTCTGGACTCCCCCCTCTCCTAACAGTTTGGATCAGACGCTCTGTGAGGCCAGGCACTTCATTGTGAACAGGACATTAGTGAAGCTATTAGTGTTATAAAGTCTCATTGTCTCTGTCAGTTGTGCTGATGTGGTCGTGTTCCAGCTCTTTGCCTGTGATGAGTACAGATGGACAAAGCTTGTTCTTTCCACACAGAGGGAATCATAGCTCACAGTTAGGTCCCCAATACACTACAGTCACACCTCATTGACCACTATTACAGTAAAGGAAACCAAATCATTGCAGAGGGGTGGCAGGGTAGAGGACCTGCTCTCAGCCTCTTATATCATCATTCTACGTCATTGCTAGTTGTACTGCTTACAGTACAAGGATGAAATATGACTTGAGTAGAAAGCAGCATGTTCATTTCTTCTTTCCTTTTTAGCAAAGTTATTGCATAATGAGAACAGTATTTATTCCTCTTTTTGTAAAGCAGTTCTGGCAATAATGCAGCAGATATAAAGCATTTCATGCAAAGAACACTTTATATCTGTTACCATTTGTACAAAGTGGTGACAAAAAATATTTAACTCGGTATATCCTTTAATGGCAGATCTAAGAGAGTGTGTGACCGCTGGCCTGAAGTTTGTATAACTTTCTGTTTTCCTGAGAGCGCCTCATAACATTTGCCCATGCTTCTTTAGCTGCAATACATCTGCACAGTGACATTAATAGCTTGATTTATTTCTGGAAAACGCACAGCTTCCTTCTAGCTACAGTAGACAAAAACAGGCCATGCACTGTGGTCAATATATTCTACTCTGCAGCCCCATGTCCTCCAATATGTTTGCACGTTGTGCCACACAAAGTCAGTTGGCAGGTTCTCAGCATTGTTTGGTGATTGGCCGGGAGCTAAGTGTTGGTGACAGATTGTGATGTTGATGTATTTACCTCCTCTGTGCTGACAGGAAGCTGTTCCTACATTCTGATTGACTGGATCTCATCACAGCAGCCAGCTTTGCTTTGTTTAACCGGGTCAAGTTGGGGAGGGTTTGCTTACTCACTCGATGAGGCACCCATGAAGATGAGAGGAAGACCTTCCCTAATCTTGGCTGACATTGGCGACTTGGCAAGGGCAGCTCACCGTTGCTCTGCAAATGGATGGAGATGAAACTACTCTTCCTCTGTGAGAAAGTTTGTTGTACAGACATACCCAATATCGGAGGACTAAATCACATCAGCGGTGTAGGAAACAAGGATATTAATGTTTTACAAAATGCAACTTAGGATGACAGAATGGTTAAGTTTAATGGAAAGCCAAGAAAAAAAATCATCCTACAAAGATACAGTATCAAATGTTAAGTCCCATGAGACCCATAAGAACCAAGTGCTTTATGAGTATTCAAATGTTTTAATCAACTGCAAATCTTTTTTTCTTTTTTTTCTATTTGTTTTTGTTGTTTTTTTTACCCTCAGTGGGTCTCTGTTCAAAAACACTTGCCACTCCCAAGGCCGACATATGAAGTGATGTATGCTGTGAGTGAGTGCAAACCAGTATTGCAGTACCTGTACAGTTTACATATATTCTCTATTTGTTGTTGTAAGACATGTTAGTGTCATGGTCTGTGGGTTTTGGATACACTTTGTGAAGTTCATGTTAGTTTCCTGTTTTGCTCTAAGACTGGCATTATTTTAACCTGGACCTTGGAACATCTGGGATTTAGTTTCTGCTCTCCCTGCTCACAGAATTTATTTCAAAATCACCACACAAGCCTTTTCTTAATCATTAGCTCCTTCAGTGTAAACATCCCCAAGTTTTCTCTATCCGTTGCAAAATTATTCTAATTTTTTCATCAGTCTGCATTCTGTGTCTTGTAAGTTTAGCAGATTCTGACTGTTCTTTAACTTGCACGAAAGCTTTTGGTCAAAATCTGTTTGGTCTTGCATTTAGGTTCTTCTCCTCCCTGCATCATGCCATACAAAAGTTAATTGCATCTAAGCTACATGTATCATCACTATGTTTTCTATATTTCACTTATTCAATACTACAATAAAGTTTTTGTAACTGTGCGTGTTCTAACACACACACA
>JAVQJG010180241.1:0-22034 GCA_036024015.1 Craterocephalus amniculus
TGCTACGGTTTATGCTAAAAAATATATACTAAATGAAGTCGTTCCGAGTAAACTATGGACGTTGCCCACTGATAACCATTGGATTACATTGGACGAGCAGTATGGAGGAATATTGCCAAGTTTCTGTGGACGTTTTTGACCGGGCCCCGTTCAACATCACTTTCTGGGCATTTTCTCACAACGAAAAGCTCCCGATATCTCTGGCTACATGATGAACATCAAGAAAGTGTTCCAGAGTGTTAATCAGCATGACGGTGAGTACAAAATGAAGGCACATCATTCGGAGGGCGGAGTATTCCTTTAATCCTTTTTATCAATTGGTCCCAACACTGCCTCTTAGTGGTCCCCAACTAATTCCACATAGAAACTGACGAATCTTAATTTCTCAAGATGTAAACTTATTCCTCTTCAAACAAATGCAAAAGCCGTGTTTAAACACTAATTACTTTTATAGAAATCAAGTTTTATATGGTAGCTAGTTAGACAGAAAAATAGATGTCAATATCTTGATTTCATCTGTGATATTAGAAGTGTTAGCAAACTAAGACATAATGTTTAAACACGTCCTCCTGACATGTAGTTTCAGTTTGGTGCTCTCTATATTTATTTATTTTTGTGGAATTTGGACTGTCAACCCTTTAAGCCAAGAAAAACTGTGGGCGCATTTTTTGTGTAGGCTATCTACCATTTATTAGCATGTAAAATGTAGTTTAGTGCAGATGGCTAGTATCATAATGGGTATAACAGGTTAAAGTTTTTACCATAAAGTGATGCAAAACATCCTTTTGCCCACATTTCTGATGTATCCAGGCTACACAGATTTAACATTTTAAGGATTTCGCTTTTTTTTCCAGGCATTTTCACAGTTGTTCATGTAATCTTTTTTCCCCCAACTTCACTGTGAGCTACCAGACTTTGTGCATGCCTACGTTCCAGTTACATTCTTGTGGGTCTGATGAGTCTCCATTTCAGCTCCACATTCAGATGCTGGGCTCAGAATGTGCTGGAAGCATCATGAAAGCATGGATCCATCCTGCCTTGGATCAATGCTTCAGGCTGCTGCTGGTGAGATGGTGGGGGGAGATTTTCATGCTTTAACCAGCACAGCCTACCTGAGTACTGCTGCCGACCATGTCCATCCCTTTCTGAGCACAGTGGAGCATCTTCTGATGCTGCTTCCAGCAGGATGATGCTCCATGTCACAAAGCTCACATCATCTCCAACATGACGAGTTTAAAGGACTCCAACAGCCTCCACATCTCAGTCCAATATTCCACCTTTGGGATGTGGTGGAACGGGAGATTCTCATCATGGATGCAGCAACTGTGTGATGCTTCATGTTAATATGGAGCAGAACCTCTGAGGAAGGTTTCCATCACCTTGTTGGATCCATGACATCAAGAATGAAGAGTCTTGAGATGAAAGTGATCCAAACATCAAACAAGTACTTCTTGATAAGTTGGAGGAAAACATTGGGATTCAGATCAATATATAAAAGAAAAACTTCAAAACAGCCATGACGCAGGAAAGGGTGCAAAAATATTTATTGCTAATAAACCTGTAGTCAGTCGGTGTATATTTGCTTTATATTTACAATAATAGAGTACAGAGGAATGGGAATGTTAAAGAAAAATCCCAACCATTTAAATAAATAAAAAGGGACTGCCACTGAACTACAAACATAAACCAATCTGAACGACTCCTATACAGCTGGACTGATGATTGCAGCGAGAAAGAAAACAAAAAATCTATAGCTTTTCATTTATATATTTAAATTATAGCCGGTGAACGTGTCCGTCTGCATTCAGCCGTCAGCTGGGAATCAGATCTTTGATTTAGAAGCCAGGCTGTGATGTGGGCAGGTGCGTGTTTTCTAAAGCGGACAAGCGACGGCGTGCAGCCTCAACGCCAGACTAGCTCCTATAAAAGTGTCACTTATCAGTATGTAGTGTTTAGCCATTGAACATTACATTCACGTCTTTGGCTAGCAACAGTCTAGAGAGTTAAAACAGTAGCTTACACAGTCATAGTTAAGTGTACGCAGGACAGATGCTCATTTTAAAAACAGTATTTACAGTAAGACATAGCAGAAAAATAAACAATACAAAATGTCACAGTTAGCTGAAGTGCATGGAATGCAAACTCTAGACATGGAGACTTCATACCGTGTTCTTCTTTAACATATGATCCGTGTTTGGTGACCAGTGTGTAGTGTAACTAAATAAGTCAGTACAGAGTTAAAATATAGTGGGCATCTAAACATGCAGCACAGCTGGCAGACGTGGTGCGTCGCTGTCAGAACTCCTTCGTGTCTTTATTGTCAAACAGGTGGAGTCTCTGCTCAGCCGTCAGCCCTTCCTTCAGACTCTGCAAGGGTGGAGACAGAAATCAGACGCCGTTAGCCAACACAGGGATTAGGATGACTTTTCTCTGTCCATGTTAATCTGCTGCCCCCCCGACAATATTCATCCAATCCGGGGATTTACATAGATAGATAGATATATAGATAGATTCTTTATTGATCCCAAGAGGGAAATTTAAGTATTAATTTATTAATTCATGGTATTTGAAAGGAAACCCTTCTACACTGCCCCAAACCTGTCCTATATTGAACACATCAACATTTTTCGTATGAAAACTTTAGTTGTTATGAACTAAAAAAAATACAATGAATTAAATTAGAAAAATATATACAATTAAAAAAAGAATTTCAAAATAAAAATTTAGGGAAAAAAGAACCAAAAAAAAGCAAAATAATAAAAATAAAAAAAATCCATCAACAAGGGCTTTTTTTTTTTAAAAAAGGCTCCTTTTGGCAAAACAAATTTGTTCGGTATGACAGATCGTCATTTTGCTTGATACAATGCTGAACAAGACAGGAAAAAAACGTGAATATAAAATTATAGAAAGGTTGTGACGCTGTGTAAAAGGTAAATTAAAGATAAAACCAGGGGGTCGCCAGGTCATTATCAGAAGAATATATTTCGGGGGGGTGGGGGGGGGGCCACAAACAGCAATGCTTGTTGCTCAAAAGTTTGGGAACCACTGATCTACTGTGTGTCATATTAAAAGATTCTGGGAATCAGGAGGAATCTCTGTGCGTATGGGACACAGCTGAATGCTGGAGATGTTTGGGAACTTTCATATTCATATTGGACATTTTTAAATCTCGTTTAAAGACTTATCTTTATTTTTTGCTTTAAACCAGACTGGGCTTTGGTATTCGTTTACTGATAAGTTTCACGCTCGTCTTAAAAGTTTATACAATCTTTTATTCTTTTATCTATTCATTGTTTCATCCATTTTTATTTCTATTTCATCACTCTCAGTTACTTTGGTCAACACATGTTTTTAAACGTGCTTATAAATAAAGCACCTCCCTCAAATTCCCAGTTTTAATACTTTCCACTGAGTTTCTGAGCTTATTTTGCTTTCTGTTTCTTAATGTGAACAATTCAACGCCAGAAGGCTCGTTAGAGAGATGTTAATGTGTTCAATGCTGTTTTTTGTGCAGACTAATGTGCAGGAGTGACTTGGATCTTTGAAGTGAATGACAGCGGGGTGTGTTATCAACCACCAGTGGGTGAGTCTGGTTTGGTTTACCTAGAGCAGAATGGGCAGGAGGCCTCAGCTGCCCTAACTGTCCCAGGGCATGTCACGATTCACAGACTGAGGACAGAAGGGGGGGAAAAACAAACACAACACACCAGCAAGTGTGTGTTAGACCACTGCGGCGTTTCATTTGCAACAAAAACTCTTTGTACTGCACTTCAGATGGAGGGAAACATGCGCGCACGGCTGCATGCAGCGCTGCAGGCGGCCTGTAGATGGCAGCGTGAGACTGGGGAGCGCTTCTCAGGATCTGAGAAGTGGAAAGGGGTCTGATCTGTCAGCTGATTGGCTGCTGCTGCTTCAGCGGTGACGTAATGGCTGATGGTTCGATGGGAGCTCCTCACATCACTCTGAGACGGCGTCTTCACCTACCTTTGACCTCAGGTTGCGCTCGGAGCGTTTGGCTGCTGCAGCCGCCATCTTCAGGATGTCGGGGTTACTTTTGGACTTCATGATATCTGTGAGGAGGGAATGTGGGTTGAAGATAAAAGCTGAGTCAAAGCGGCGGGTGACGCATTCCCGACGTGCTTCCGTACCGTATCCTCCTCGCTCCACGTCCTCCAGTGTCGGCTCGCCGAGCGCCTCGTGAGCCAGCTGCAGCTGGTCTCTGAGCCGGCCCAGGTCCCGCTCCGCCTTGGCCTTAACGATGCTCAGCTCCGTGTAGATGTCCTTGTACTTGTCCGTCGCGTACTTCTTGTCCTGGAAACACATGGACACAGAATTCCTGCCTCAGCTCATAATTCCCGGAGCATGTGAAGGGGAAACAGCAGGTTAAAACTGACTCTTTGGGCGGCCTGGAGTTCGTCTTTGAGGGAGTTGATTTCCTGCTTCAGGTACTGGACTTCAGACTCCTTCACCCTCAGCATCACCTGGACCAGAAGAGGAGGGAAACGTCAGAGTTGCCTTCCTGAGGGGAAACATCTGCGTCCTCGCGGCTCGCCAGCTCAGACGTGTTGAAGCTCACCTCCAGCTCGTACAGCTCCTTTCCTTGTATCGTGCTGTTCGTGTCTCCCGCTCCTTCCTCCGATGTCATGGAGCGCATCTTTGTGATTTCTGCTGCCAGGCGGTTGTTCAGCTCCTGGTTGTGTGCGTTGAGCTCCTGGTTCTCTCTCTGACACTGCCGGAGGGCCTGCCTCTCGGCCTCCAGCGCCTGGGCCAGGTGGGCGTTTTCCAAGCACTTCTGGGAATACTGCTCCGACAGCACCTCGATCTCCCGCTGGAAGGAACACAGCTCCTCCCTGAAAAACAACGCAGAGCAACGCTGAGGGACAGAAACGCCGGCCACGCCCCGACACGTCTGTTTAAACTCAGTTTATCCCCCTCCTATGATTTATTCCTGCAAATCTCTGCTTCCAGATGCCAGCGGGTGAAGTATGAGAGCAGGTCTGAGAGCAAGTCCCAGCAAGTTAGGATGGAGACGTGCAGCAGAGCCTGACAGATACTGGATTTTCAGCTCAACGCCAAAAACAATCAACGTAGAGGCTAAAAGTTAACATGAAAGAAAGAAATGTTGTCTATCGAAAGCCTTGTGCATGTTTGCATTTACTGAGATTAGCGTGTGCTGCAGAAAACTGGAGGGGTTCATATTCCCAAGTCAAATGTCTGCCTGTTTGTATGTGCTAGTGCTGACTGTGCATCATTATTTTCTAAGCTTTCTGTTCATGTGTCAGAATTATGACGGTTTCATGGCATTTGATGGCACTTCTCTGTCTTTTCCCATGCATGATAGACTTTTAAACAGATTTTCCACCAACTTTTAGAAGATTTACTACAGACTAGTCATTCTGTTTTCATGGGTCTGAATCGGTCTATCTCCACATAACTTTTATTTTAAGCCTTGATCATCCCTCATCAGTAGCTCTAGCAAAGACGTCCGCAAATGATACCTGACTCCAGCGTCCTCCATCTTTTCAGTTTCACCCGAGGATGTGAGGGATGCTGATCTTAGTTTCAGACTGGCTTGTTTCATTCACAAGTTTGCGATGTGTTTACAAAACAAGTTTATTAAAAAAAACAAAACAGTTTGAATATTCTTTAAAAAACTTGTATTGTGGGGCCTTATAGCAAACAGAATCATGGTCTGGCTGTTGTTTGTTGTTCTTCAAATAAAAAAAATTGTTTCAAAAAGTTTTAAATGTATTTCTTTTATTTAAACGTGACTTGTCGAGCCTCACAGAAAGCAGAACGATTGTCTGGTTGTTTTAATTTCAATGTTTTTTTTCAGCTGGTTCAGATATATTCCTGCTGAATAAAGGTCCTGCTTAAAAACTGACTTCCACATGATGTTTATCAGCTGCTATGGCATGAATTCAGCTCATATGTTAATTACACTACCAATCTGGGATTATTTCCATATCATGTAGAATTATTTTTCTATTTGGAGTTCAGTTCTGTTAATGAGACGATAGAAAGTTACAGCAGATGTTGAAATTAAAAAATAGAAAAATCCTTAGATGGCTTTATAAAAATAATCAGAATCGTGAGTTTAAAATCGCAAATCGAATCGTGGCTAGATCGCATCCTTACATCCGTACTGACTGCATTAATATTTTCTTATTCCCCAGCGGTGCCACAAACGTTTTGTTTTATCCGGTGACAGAGGTGGAAATAGAACTGAAAATTTGTACTCAAGTACAAGTACTGTGCCTTTGCTTAAATTGTACTCAATTACAATTAAAAGTACTGGTCTTAAAAAAATACTTAAGTACAATGTACTCTCAAAAACTAATCAGAGTATTAATTACTTTTTAACTGATGGATGTTTTATTGTGTTGTCAATATCAGGCATTTGATTCAGTTCACCCGTATAAAACATCTACGTTCAAAGCACTTTTCTTAGGTGAACAATAAAACAATTGCAGGAAATTGTTTGGTTAAGAAATGACAAGGGCACAATTTTTTTTGTTAAATAAAATGATTAAAAAATATGTTATGAACCTGCACAGAACAATTTACATTTTTCAGGCAGGTAGGTAAGAGTCATACTAGCCTAGACAAACTCGCCTATCGTCACACTTTACTTTCTGAACCTTTCGTTCAGTTTCAGCAAGAGCTGGTTTTCTAAGTTTACCGGGTCTATCCCGTATTATTCTATTTTCATTATGATTAAAGTTGGTGTATGGACGGTGCAAATTATGGGTTTACTCAGTAGCGATTCATGCGATTACATGGTATGACTTGTTCTCGAGTACAGGTAAAATTAACACACTTTGAAAAAATACTCCTAAACGTACTCAAAAAATTAACTTCATTACAGTAACTTGAGTATTTGTAATCTGTTACTTCCACCTCTGCCCGTTGATGACTAACATGTTGGTTAATTATCGGTGAGAGCTGTCGGCGGCTCTGCTTGTAAACAGGAAGTGACATCAGACTCACTCGTGCTGCCTTTGGATCGCCCCCATGTCTGCGTTCTCGGCGTTGCTGCTGGTCTTGCGGGCCTTGTCCAGCTCCTTCTCCAGCTCCGTCCGGTGAGCGTTTTTCATCGCTTCGATGGCTGAAACATCAGAAAGGAGAACGGCTCGAGGATCAGCTGACAGCGGGGCGGCGGACATTTCCTCTGATCGGTGTTTTACCGGCGATGGTGGCGGCCGTCTCCTCGGCCAGCAGCCTCTCCTTCTCTTCCTGCAGGTTCTCCAGCTCCCTCTGGTGTTTCCTCTGCAGCTCGTCGATCACCTTCTGATGGGACTCCTCCATGGCGGCGAAGCCCCGCTCACAGGTGGCCTGCAGCAAAGACGGGGAGCGGTGAGTTTACAGATCATCTGGGCTTGGATCAGGAGAAAATAAAAGCCTCCAACACTTATTTCCACTTAATAAAGTTAGAGCCTGTGTGAGGACGAATCAGGTTAAAGGGAACGAGAGGAGACACACTACGCTGAGGACGTGACAACTGGAGAGGAGGGTGTTAGAAAGAACAGCTGCTGCTTCCTGTTTACATCCAAAATCCTTCCAGACTACATCTTCAGCAGACTCCAACCACAGACCAGTCTCTGCTGACACTGGCGAACTAAAACCAGAGCAAACCCTGCAGGCTCACTGTGGACAGAGCGGAGAATAACCCTCATCGCCGCATCCCTGGGACCCCGGTCCTGTCCTGAACTGGCTGCAGTTTCTCCTCCTGCCCCGCGGGAGCCCCACCACACCCCCCCACCTCCACCACCAACACAGACCACCACTTCCTGCACCGACAGACTGTTACAAGCTGACTGCTTTTGGAAATTATTAAGCTGAATTTCTTTTTACACCAAAAAAAAAAATCACATTTGTTTTTGTTTAATATGTAAATAATAATAATAATAATAATGTGAGTCTGAGGCAGAAAGAATGACAATAAAAAGCTTGTTTACACTAAGGAGTCCAGATCGGGAGGATATATAATCTGCAACCCTTAAACCTTTACACTGCGTTCCATCTCACCACAGCTTAAAGGCTCGGTTATCTCAGAGCACACTTTCCCACGAACCTGCGGCGTTCAACCATGCAGCGGCTGATTTGATTTGAAGATGTTTTAAAACCTGCATCGTTTTACTGGATCTCACTGAAACATTTCAGCTGAAACCTGCAGCTGCAGCAAACTCATCCTCAGAAGTTTGGATACTTTCACCTTCTGCATCATTAAACCTTTGAAAATTATCTGCGTGGCAAACTTCAGCAAAGGTAAGTGAGAAAATGTGCGATAAAAAAGAATAAAGTGACCCTTTATCAACAGTGAATATTTTCTATGGCAGCATTTTGAGAGAACAATCTGAGTCAAAGTCTACTTTCTAGCTTTTTCCAGGACCTCTCAGCAGAAACGGTTGGCCCTGAGGTTCTTTATCCAACATGCACACAGCAGAAGTGCAGTTCAGGAAAAAGCTAGTAAGTGGACCCTTAAAATTAAGATTGTTTTGTCAAAGAACTGATAAAAGTTATCTGTAAGTATTGTTTAGTAAAAGCAGGGCGTTGTGTTAAAGTGTTAGTCAGAAAAGCTGAGGAAAATGGGAGAAAACGCAAGGACTTCATGAAGTTTTGACATGTTGCAAAGGGTCGGTTCTTCGCTCGACTCTTTAAATGAAGGTTTTAGGTTACAAGGACTTGGATATAAAAACAAAGGAACTCATTTCTCAGGACGACTCAGATGTTGTCGTATAAACAATCTTTTCTGAAGAATTTCACAAGTTTACTAAAAGTTTTGTGGAGATCAAACAAGAAAATGAGTTCCTCGGTCCACAGCTACAGCAACGGCTATTTAAGCCCCAAGAAGATGTTAGTTTTCATGCAACACAGAGGAAAAGTAGTTTACAGGACAAAGCGAAAGGGGGGTAAACGGGATTAGGGTGGCGATCAGAGGTAGGAGGGAAGGAAGGGGAATCTGGGAATGCCACAAAGGAAAACAAGGCATCACAGATGGGAGGACGGTAAGGACAAGGAGCGCTTCCACCTTCAGGTTTTCCAGGTCTCTCTCGTATTTCAGCCGCAGAGTGGTTACGTCACCCTGCTCTTGGCGCCGCCTCATCTCTTCGGTCATGACTGAGACTTGGCTGAGCAGCTCCTGGATGCGCTCCCTCAGGGTCGGCGTCTGGGCGGAGGAAGGAAGCGCCGGCTCGCGGTCGTCTTGTTGCCTCCTGTCAGGGTCCGCCGGACTCATCATGCTCCTCAGCTCGTCCATTTCCCGATCGAACCTCTCCACGAGGTCGCTCCTCTCCGCCTCGTGCTGCTTCTTTAGGCTCTCCATGCAGCTCGTCAACGATTCGATCTCTTTGACGTTTTCTTCGGAGCGAAGGCGAATCATCTCATTGGCTTTTGCGACTTCCTGCCTCAGTGTTTCTGCTTCCTGCTCGTAGCCGTCTTTGACCTCCTGTAGCTCCTTCTTGTGCCTGGCTACCAGGTCTGCGGACTCTCCTTCCACCCAAGAGGCTGCAGACAGCTGCTTCTGGAGCTCCACCAGTTTAGACTGGAGCTCACTGGCAAATTCTCTCAGTTTAGGGCAATTTACACACTCAGATCCGCCCGTCTGCACTTCTGCTTGACTCTGCTTTAGCTCCTTTTCATGCTGAGCTTTCAGCCTGATCGTCACGTAGGCTGTAAACGCTTCTTTCAGAGACTGAAGCAGATAGTCTTCTGGCCCGACACCACAGCCGGCTCGGGCCAAAGACGAGAGCTGCTCATCTTTGTTCAGCTTCAGACTAGAAGTAATTTGCTTTAGATCTTGTGCTTTCGCCTCCAAGGTCTCTCTTAACTGTTTAAAAATCAGAGCACTGGCGTCGTTGTCGAGCCAGCCGTACATTGATGTAAAATCTGTCACTGCGTCTGTCTCGGTTTCTACCTGTGGACAAACCTTCCTGTTTAACAGCAGCAGGCTCTTCTGTTCCCGGCCCAACTCCACCAGGCCCGGCTCGCAGACCTGGCTGCCCTCCTCGGGTTTACCTTCGGCTATCTGGCTCCAGAACTCCCACTCCAACGCCCACCTCACATCTTTCCCGCTCATAAAACTTGGCTTTTCTTTCAAACAATCATATAAAGTGCTTCTTAAACTACTGAGCATCCTCTCTACGTCAACATCTACCTTCGCTAACATGTCTAAAACCTTATTTATCGCTTCAAACCTCATCTCAAACTTCTCTACTACTTGCTTTAGAAGTCCTTTATCGTCGGCCTGCTTCTCTCCTGCATCAACTTCCCGTCCATCTTTACTTATCTTCATCTCCAACATCTCTTGCTGCATCTTTGCATCGTTTTCTGCTCCTGCTAACTTCTCCCTGGCAACTTTCTCCATTTCCTGATTCAGTGCAATTAGCTGGTTGTTCCTAGCTTCTAGCTCGCTGCAGCGTTTCTCTGCAAACTGTAAGTTCGCCTCGGCCTCCAGAAGCTTGGCTTGCGAAGCTTCGAGCAGCTCTCGGAGGTCGTCTTTCTCCGGGGGCGGCTCCTCATCCTCATAGTCGGCCTGGAAGCCGAGACCTATGAGCGTGGCCTCCTTTAGCTGGAGCTTCTTCTCAGTTTCTTTAAGGGTGCTGCCGAGTTCCTCCAAGGTAACGAGAGCCTCGTGGAGCCTCAGAGACTTCTCGTTCAGCTCTCTCTCGTAGTATTCCCGGTCTATGGCGTTGGCCTGGTTTTCAGCCAGCTCCGCTTTCAGCTGTTTCAGCTCCTCAACAACGAGGTGATGCTGCTTGCCGCCCTGCTGGCTGATGAGTTCAGCTTTCAGTCTGTCGATTTCTCTGTCGGCCTCCGTCAGCTGGTTCATTATCTCCTGACAGCGCTGTTTCAGGGCGGCGTTCTCTCCCGTTAAAAGCTCGACCCTCTGGGAGAGCACTCCGATCGTCACGTCGCTCGTCTCCGAGTGGTTTGAGATTTGGGACAAGGGGCCGTAGGGGCTTTCAAAACTTTGCTTCTGGACTCTCCCCATGATGTCCTCCATGGTTAGAAGACGGGCTTCATATTCTCGGATGGTCTCGCCTGCCCTGGCTAAACTCTTCTTTATCATTTCGTTTTCTATCTCCTGCTGGCACTTCCAGCTCTCCAGGAGCTTCTGAAGCTCATGCTTTCCTGCCGTTTCTTGATTGGCGCGATGGAACTTCAGCACTCTTCCCAACTCCTTCAGAGTCAGAGGCTTTCCAGTTACTAGCTCTTCCAGTTCTTGGATGGCCTCGGCGCTGTCCAGCAGCAAGAAGGTCACTGCTTTCTGGACAGTCTCCGGGGGAGGGGCTTCCGGCGTGGACGTTTTTTGGGGCTCAGAAAAGTTAGCTTCCTTGATGGGGAGGTGAGAAAGCGTGAGGCCAAGCTGTGCCTGCATATTGCGCTTTTTCAGCTCTTGCAGCTTCAGGAGCTCTTTGGTCTCCTGGTACTTCTTTGTTAAACTCTGTGCTTGAGAACTAACCAGTTCGGGCCTCTTCATCTGGGGCGTCACATCAGCCTCCAGACCCAAAGGGGGCTCCAGCTTGGAAAAGGGGACCAGACAGTTGGTTAACACACAGCAGGGGAGACAAAGCTTGCTAATAATTCTCAGCGTTTACTACCAAATCCGGCTATTTTACATCAAAAAGGCTTAATTTAAATTAGCCCACCCACAAAATAATCCCAAATAAAACCAAAATAAACAAATCAGGCCTGATTTTAAATTGCTGTCAGGTAAATGGTGTAAAATCAAAGCAAAGGAAAGAGATTAAATATCCGGGGTTAGTTAATCACCACTAAGCATGCACATTAAATGGTTAAATGTTACTTCATGTGGTCAGTAATGCGATGTTAGTTTCAGCTGGAAGGTTTGCTCAAGAATAAAAAGGCATACCAGGTCCTACTAACACGTTTCTGAAGTTTTCTGGTTGAATATCAAGATGCACCAATGCAATTCTTCTCTGAGAGGAGATAGTAGTTCGTATTACTCAACTCCAGCCTAACTCTTCCAACATGCTGTCTAACGTCAGTGTTAGGCCAGTGAAATGGTTCATTAAGACAAAAAGCAACACCATAATTACACAGAGAATACGTAACGGTGCTTCCAGCTTAAAATCCTTCGAAATATGAAAGTAGTAATTCAGCTTCACACTGACAAATCCATCGAAACAACATACAGGCACAGAAATGCATCCAACATCAGACATTCAGGCCAATGTTACACACAGTAACTGAGGATAGAGGGAAAAAATGGTCTATAAAGGAATTAACAAAAGATAAGAAACCGACATCCATGCAAATAATTAGAAAACAAGCCAGAGGGTTATAATTACTCCACGTCGTGCCAAACATTTAACAAATGCCAGTGACTATGAAGGATGACATCACTCTAATGTGACTCTAATGATGATTCAGCCTCTAACATTAGCAAAGACAAAAACAATGAACATTGAAAATGAATTAAACATATGTAAATTTCTTTAATTACAGGATCAGTCTATAAAACAGGCAAAAGGAGGAAAATAAAAAGGAATAATAAAATTTTCCTTTTTTTTTTTTTTTATGAAATTCTGAAATTAACTCAAGTCTTAGATAAAAAATACCAAATTCAGAATGATCTAAACTACTTAACCCTTTATTTATGTCAGAAAACAAAATCTAAAAATGAGTAATTTTTATTATAATAGATTTTCAGTGGCTGGGAGTGAGGAGTTAAACTTTTAAAAGATGCACTTTCTGGCCTTATAGTAGGGCTGGTCGATATGAGCCAAATTTTATATCACAATAACTTTTTTCTTCTTTTCTTCAATATAATTCTTTTTGGTCAAGTAACCAAGGAGATGGATCAAATTTACAGCCTGGAGTGCTAAATGCACATTTATTGAAGATCAGAAGCACATATGCATTAAAATACTGAATGAAATTAAAGTGGATGTGTATTAAAATGATAAAAAATATCTTTCAATGACCATAACAATGGTACAGTTGTGCAAAATCCTAAAAAAAAGAGCTATTTTTAACTCAAAACAAGCTAACTAGATATACACGATATTCCCTCATTCTGTATCTCGTGTGGCAAAGTCTTGGTATATTTGAAATCTTGATATATTGCCCAGCCCTACTGGGCGATATACATCGTCTGGGCGATAAAAAATGTCTGTTGTTCCATATAAAACCATCGTTTACGCCCCAATACAAGCTCTACTGCTTTATTTTATGTCAGGATGTGGTAAACAAACATGGAGGGAGACAGTGGTGGACTTTCATACCAGGGTAATTAAATCCCCAGAAGATGAACAGTCAACCCAAAGCTTGTACAAACTTGTGTCGCATGGATGCAGTTTGGATATAAAAAGACAAACAAGGGCTGGTGCAACAGGTGCGGTACCAAAAAGAACGTCCCCAGGAGCTGGTGTAAGTTCTGTCTGGTCCGTCGCTCATGAGCTAATTTTTTGTTGATCCTTTGAGGCGATCGGTCCAATCATCATTTTTTTGCGACTTTTTTCTTTGTTGCTCTCATTGGTCCAGGACTGGATAATTTGTTATTTTTTTTATTATTTATTCAACTTAAATTAAAAAGCAATGCCTTATTTCACTAAATTATAATTAAGCACATTTTTATTTATCATTTCTTTTTTCAGTCTCCAGTTTCTTTGAATGACTTTTGGGAATTTGACCTTTTCTTTAATGGAAAGGGATGAATAGTTATGGAGACAACTGTACAAGACCCACTCTATTCAAAGTGCACCGTGACTGATGAAGCAAAGAACGGATTAAAAACATTACTGGAGGAAGAGAAGAAAAGAAAGGGAGAGCAAGAAATAAGGCCAGAGTCAAGGTCAGACTGACTTTTACTTGTTGGAGAGATGTCAGAGTACAGGTAGGATACAAGATGGATGCTGCATTAGCATTAATGTTACTTTTGGTTACATGTGACCAAAGAGGCTTGATGCTCTCTTTTCTGTCGTCACTGCTGATCTGTGGGTTTCTCAGATCTCTGATTCATAAACAGCTCTGTACGTTATTTTAGCATATAAACAGTTTTTCTCCACTTTTAGTCACCAGGGTTAAAATCCTTCGAATTACACCTTAATCTCCACCTGCAGCTGGATTACTTCAATCTTTTGATTTTTTGTTTGCAGTTAGTGGCCTCAGCCTTTACGTGGTGTTACGAGACAATTTGTTTTCATGTTTGAAACCACTGACACTACAGGCTGTACTGTGTTGTTGTTTTAGAGAAGAACTGATTCCACATTCACGTGCAAAGTTTACAAATTTCTGTTTATGAAATGCAAAAAGATAAGACACTTATCTGATCTGTCTGCATGAACCATCGTGATTATACCAGTTGATCATGGAGGGACTGAGCAGTATAGAGATTTCCAAATATATAGAGACTTTTTTTGCACACGAGATAACTACTTTTATTATTCTAACATGAAAATACATTAATTTGTCAACTATTTTAATGCAAATGTGCTGTAGATCCTTAAAACAATCTATTGAAACAATCTGTGAAGTGGGGGGTGGGGTGAATGGACGGGAATATTTTTAAATGTAAGGCGCTTTGAGCCTTACTTTGTTTGAAAGGCGCTTTATTAATAAAGTTTGATTGATTGATTGATTTGGTAACTTAACTAAAAAATTATTATGAAGATAAATATCGTATATCGTGATTCAGGTAAAAAAATATAGAGATGTGAAATTTGGTTCATATGGTCCAGCCCTAGAGGGGTCTGTCTGCTGTGGAAAGTGAAGTAGAGCAAAATGGGGCCAGCAAACTACATTAGAGTGAAATAATCCTCTGCTAGTCACATCAGCATCCACATCGGTACGGTTCTTTGGTCAAACGGTCGCTGAGAAGTGAAACAACCACTGAGCATGAGCTCATTCGGTACATACATAAAACGCACAGAGAAGAGGTAAACTAGTAGAAGCCAATATAGAAACAAATTGGACTGTTTATCACATGCAATGAACTCATGCAAAGGCACATAACCAGAGACTTTTTGTTGTTCGATGTCAGTTGGTTTCATGTTTTTATAACAACAACAAAACATGCAAAGAGTGTTACAAAATGAGGTGGAAATGACTCCCCAGCTGATAACAGACTCCTGAAAACTTCCCACTACAGCAGAATGAGGTGCGGACTCACCGGGGAGATGTAACCCGTGGGAATTTCCTGCTCCCGCTCCAGAGCCATCCTCAGCTGGAGCTCCAGCTCCTGCTTGTGCTTGTTGGAGTCGAGCAGCTGCTGGTGGCAGCTGTCCAACTGAGCCTTCAGGTCCTCGATCTGCAGGAGCAGCAGTCAACATGTTGCATCTGTTAGTCCTCGTGGGCCCAGTTTATTACCCGTTCTAGTCAAAGGACAAAAACGTCCTAACCCAAAAAGTGCCAGTAAAACATTACAGATCAATATTTCAACCAGAACTAGATGCAGTGTTATACTGGTTACTGAAAAAAGGTTTATTACTCCAATTACAAAAGTAACTCAGTTAATTTTATTATTTACACCAAAAAAAAATGCATTACTGTTAAAAATTAACCATTTGGTTATTTCTTATAAAAGGACTTTCGTAAAAAATGCTCCAATTTATATCCTTATAACTTTATCTCAGCGTGGTACAAATTATAACCTTAGATATGGAATTATTTTTCAACACTAATTTAAGTCAGGCCAGCAAATGATTTGAAAATAAAAGAATAGATAAATAAATAAAATAACTAAAGAAGGTTTTGGGAGGAGGCAGCATGTTGCATGCTGAGCTCTACTATGCACTTTCTCCTGTTCTTCATATTTTTATTTGTATATTTTCTTTGTTATTCGTGGGCATTGTCACCGTCGAGTGAAGTTGTGTTGGTGCCGGCGTGCCGGTTAAGACGCAGCCCTGGTAACCAAGGAAACGGTTCTGTGGTGGTTAAAATTCCTTGGGCAAAAAAAGGGTCAGTTTCATTTATCTTTCTACTTTCGGTGGACAGCTTTGAGAGGGTAACGGGGGCAAAAGAGAAAGTAGAGGACACTCAAATACGCAACTACAATTAATAAGACAAGCCAAAAACTCGCAATATTAACGATTTCAGAGAAAAACAAGGCCAAAGCTGCAAGAAGCGGAGAAAACCACACTGCCTGCAATGCAACACACTGCAAACAGCAAGAAGCTGCAGCTGCTGGTCAACATGGATAGAAGTAGCCAGTAACGTACGGCAACGATAACGAAGTTAATTACTTTAATGAGTAACAGAGAGTATTAGTAAAGCAGTACAGAAGGCGTTACTAAGAAACACTGCTCATTTGTGCTTATGCTAACAATTTTAACCCTTTAAATGCCAATATGAACACATTTGTCACAGGATGGAGAATAAAACAATCCTTTTTTATGATCAATCTTAAATGTACTAAACTATTAGAAACGTTGATTTTGCTCTTTAATTGAACTCTGTATAACCCTAACATGAAATGCATGTAAAGATTGTGACGTGGAATTAAATGGTCATTTAAAGGGTTCAAATTAGGGGTCCGGAGAAAAACAAATTGAGTCACAAAGATCACAATTTTCAAATCAGAATTTCCAAAATCTGAAATTTTTTTTCCTGTCTTACTAAACCTTTTTTTTTTTACTTGTTGGGCACTATGGAGAACAGAATGATGATCTGGCCATTGTGTTCTCTTAATATAAATTTTCCCCAAAAAAAGGAACTGCGAAAGAAAAATTATTTTTTGTCACAAGAATTAATTTCAATTTAAAAAACAAACAAAAAAAATATCACATCAGAATATTATTGAGAAGAAAGGATAATGTTCCAGGTCTGGGTAAAATTCATATATATAAAAACTGTTTTTATAGCTGTTTTTGGACTTTTTTTGTCCTCTAATGACCTTAAAAAGTAGACATTTTTTGTCCCATGTCTTCCGTTTACTTTTAGAAGAAATTTAAATTTCATAGTTCCTCAAAAAAATCATCACATTAGAGGGTAAAAAGACCTTAAATGCTGAAAAAAACAGAAATTACCCTGAAGCAGAGGTTAAAGCATGTCATGAGGTAAAGGTGAAGAGCGAACGTACTCCCTGCTTGTAGCTCTCCAGGAGCTGCTCCAGCTCTGCCGTCTCTCTGGACTGAACCGAGGCGGGAAGCGGCACCCTCCTCTCCTCCCGGATGGGCGTCTTCTCCACCTGCCGCCAGTGCTCTTCTATCACCTCCTCCACCCTCTGCTGCCTCTCCAAGGAGGCGGGGCCTAACGCGTCTGAGTGTCCCTCTCTGCTCTCACAGTCCGTCCTCCCTCCGTCCGTCGCCGACGTCTGCTCCGAGCTCGCCACCGATTCATACCTTTTCCGCCTCTCCTCTCTCCTCCGGCTGCGCTCCAGCTCGCCCATGTCCGCCTGCAGGCTCTCGGCCTCCTGCGCCCGCTGCTGGGCCAGAGCCTGGGCTATGGGCCTGAACTCGGCCCAGTCGAAGGTCTTCGAGCGGCCTTCCCGTCTGCGTTCACGCGCCCTGCTCTTCATGACGCCCGGAGCAGCAGAATCTCTTTCTACGGACGAGGCCTCAGAGGAGGGAGGGTCCTGAGCGACGTCCGGTCGGACCAAACCCTCCAAAGAGGAGAAGGAGACGTGATCCTCAGTGGAGCTGAAAGGAAGAAGCAGAAGCAGAGGAAGAGCTGAATAAGCCTGATAAATGGGAGGTGGGCAGAAATCTAAATGAATTTGCACATGTTTACTTTTACACGTCTGACTTAGTTTTATTTGTAGCAGCAAAGACACTGGATGAAATCAGACACACTTCATCAGCTCCACCTGCTCAACTTCTAACTAATATCTAACCAGCCAATCACATGGCAGCAGCTCAGCACATCTAGTCATGTAGACGTGATGAAGACGACTTGATGAAGGTCAAACTTAGTCTGAAGAAGAGAAAATATCCACTGAGCAGTAGTTGTCTGGACCACAATGTCTTGTTCATGTCAGAAGAGAATGGGAGGACTGGTTGGAGATGATAGAAAGGCAACAGGAAGTCCAGTAAGCACTGGTTCCAACCAAAGTATGCAGAATATCATCTCTGAACACACAACATGTCCAGCCTTGAAGCAGATGTGCTCCAGCAGCAGAAGAGCACACCGGGTTTCCCTCCTGTCAGCTAAGAACAGGAAACTGAGGCTACAATTCACACAGACTCACCAGAACTGGACAAACTGGGAAGTATCTAATGATCACGCTGGATTCTCATTTCACTTATTATGAGCAAAACTTTACTCGAAAACTGGACCAGAAATTGTTTGTATGCACCAAAATCAGACCACATTTGTCTCTGTCAGTCTCTAAGACATATCTGCACGCAATAATGCTCTCTTCTATGTCATATTGTTTACCTGTTTGGTCACTCACAACAGATTAAATCCTGGAGCCAGTAGCCAGACTCTAACTGGACTCCTCACTGCTCTGCACTGTCAAATGCATTCAACTTTCAGAACTTTGTATTGAGCCACAGGATCAAGTTGTTCTTCCAACTGTTCAACAGATGCCCATCTGCAGTGTTAGCTGCCTTAGCCTTGGATCTATGATACCAAAAATGAAGGCAATTCTGGGGGAAAAAAGGGTCCAACCTGTTGCAACATGCTGTTGCTTTGGTAACATTATCTCATCTCTGCAGCCATAACAGAAAACAACAAAGACATTTTTTTAATCAAGCTCAAATTGTTCGTTCTCTGTCATTTCTCCACAGAGACGACTTTGTCAACAGAGATTTTGTGTTTTTTTATCTTCTTGATGGGCATTTCACATCCAGAGCTCCAGCACAACTCCACATTAGCCTCCAGCAATCAGCAAAATGGATTTTCAGATATTGCCTTTAATTATCCCAGAGCAGTTAATTGCCAACAGAAGTAAAGCTAAACGTGGCGGCAGAAAACCTTCCTGCTGGTAAGCACTCAGGGGTTAAACTCAAGTGGACCGCACAGATCACATCCCACTTCAGTACTTCAAAACGGACATTTTCAAATCATCTGAGAGTTGGGAGTCTCTGTATCGATAAGTCATTAATGACACGTTTTAGCTCATTCAGTCAGTTTTCTACTGAAGTTACAGCCCATGTCCCGTCATGACACTTAATTCAGTGTTCGTGAACTTGGTTGGGTAATATTTGCACAAAGAGACTTCTAGCTTAACTTTTGCCTCAGTGAAGAAATAAGTGAAGTCTTTAGTCACATTCGTTCCAATTAACTTGTGGTGATGAACAGCCTGCGAGGGAATATCCCCGCTTTCTCATTTTGGGGTGAACTGATGAACATGGTTCTGCTGATGACTTTTGCAGAGTCTGTTTTCAAACCGGAACAGAACATGGATCCCAGGCCTCTATGTGAAGCCGGAGTTGGCTTATAAAGCTTATAATTAGTCTGAGGGAAAGGTTTCTTATTTAATCACCAGAGGTCCAGAGGTTGACAGCTAATAGGGCTTTACCCTACGACTGACCCCCGCTTCCTCGGCTAAAGACAAGCAGGGGTCGGGCAACTTCCAATAGTCTTCAATGAAAGGCTCTGTTTGTTTTCATTTATGCCCACACACACTTCTAAAACAACTCACTGGCTCTGTGACCGGTCGCGTCTCCCCAAATGACCCTCACATCGGGGCTTGTACGCTGCAAATTTTGCCTTAAGTCAGGGGTGTCAAACTCATTTAGTTTATCTGGAGTGGGCCGGACCAGTAAAGTTACAACATAATCATTTCAAAATAGTCAAAACTTCACGTTTCTCTTTGTTTTCATGTGAAGTAGTAGAAATTACCTTGGTCTAAATTTTTAGAAAACACTATCAACAACATGAATTGTCTTCAAAAATGCCATTTCTATAACAACCACAAAGCATTTAATCACAGGTATCTGCAACAAATTTTTTTTCAGTATTTCACATTTGATTTAAGTAAACTTTGACCTGATTCATCCCGCGGGCCAGATTGGACCCTTTGGCGGGCCGGTTTTGGCCCCTGGGCCGTATGTATGACATCTCTGCCTTAAGTCATTTTCCAGCACTTTCGTCTCTGAACTTCAATGGTCTCATACATGGACCCCTTTTTATCGCTGGCCCATGTATCAGGCCAATATTTTAATCCAATACAAGGATCACACCCCTGATACCACTGATATTGTCCGATACCTCTGATATTGGCTGATACTATGGCCACCTACATGTAAAAATAAAAGCACATATTTCAGTGTCTACTGTTCATGTTTGTTCTCATAGACCCTTAATGCAGCCCTCTTAGTAGTTGTCCCAGAATAACAATAAAACCGGTCATTTTAAAATCAAACAACATGCGTTCGTGATGTTGATCTTGATCTCTTCCATAGGATCCCATCAACATTCTCTGATATAATTGAATGCATAATTGAAGTATGGTATATGTGGTGGCTCTGTATTCAGCCACACATGGCTGGTAAAATGCATCTCACACACACTGCTTATTTTTTGTTATCTATCAGTTTACAAATTAAAATGTAGTTTATTTTGTTTAGTATTAGTTTATCTCAATTAAAACACAACACTCTATATTCCAAAATTAAGTGCGGAAATTTTATTTAATATTGTGTTTTCATGCACTGCTTTCATTTTGTTTGAGTTTCTGCAGCTGCTCCAGTCCTGGACCGCGTTTCCCAAAAGCATCGTAGAGCCAAAGTACTCGTAAACTACATCGTACGATGCTTCTTACATTTGCGGCGCGTTTCCCAAAAGCATCGTAGTTAACGTTCATCTTAAAAATGGTCGTAGATTAACGAGTACTCCAGACACGTCGTACAGGGCTAAGATCCTTCGTACAGCGGGTTGAGCAGGCTGGAGCCGCACAATAGCGGTACCCGCTGGTGAAAATTGCAGCCACACGTAAACCTAATGCAAGTTAGAAATAAAATAAATGAGGCTGCTGTGATGCAGCTTTATAGTGAGGAGATAAATGTGACCCTTTATGTGGTGAAAGGAAGTCAAAAAAGGTTTTTATTTGGAGGGGATTTATAATGCTGGGAGAAAACTGGGGGTAAACAGAGAAGAGAAATGTACATGGTGGGTAATATTGGGCACATGATGACGGGTTATTGGGGCTGCTTATTTACGCTGGTAGGAGGAACAGTCGGATGTATTTTTAAAAGTAATTATGAATGACTTGTAGGCGTGCGTAATGGCCGACAATCGCCGTACGCGCGCCCTATAGGCCATGGTTCTCATCTGCCCCAACTTCATCCTCGTCACCCTCTTCTGATGCGAGGGGCTCCACCCCAGCACACACTGCCAGGTTGTGCAGCATGGCAGTGATTACGATCACGGCCCACGCTGTGGACGGAGCGAACAGCCTGCCACCGCTGGACCTGTAGAGGCATCGGTAACGAAGCTTCCACCACCTGATGCACGAAGCCTCTGCCCGGGCGGTGCGCCTCGTTGAAGTACCCAGCACTGCCCTCTCCTCCTCACTGCAGGGGTGTGACGAAAGCAGCCCCTCCACACCTCTGGCGTCCCACACCTGCATCCTTCGTTTGTTGGTGTGGGCACGCCGAAACCGGCCGAAGAGGGTTGTGCTGCTGGCCTCCACCTCATCCACCAAAACCCCGACCCTGTTTGCCCGGTGTTGTGCCGTATTCTCCACCCCCCGCGCGGGGGGTGGAACGCCTTTTCCTTTTTTCTCCCGCTATCTCCATTGAACAATAAAGACATCCTTTTACTGTATTTCATTTTATAGCCACGCGATGCTGTCCTTTCAATCAGTGTTAATTGGCAGCGTGTTACAAACTTATCATGAATATTTGCAACACGCCACAGAGATTAGTGCTTGATACAGTGTTTTTTTTTGTCTGTCTGACTCAAAATATTTTTGTTCATTACATACAACAGATGACGTGTCGGCCTAAGCATTATTAAGGCAGAACGCTATTTCGTGACTCTGAATGACATCCTGTTGTTGTTATCTTAGGCTTATCACTTGCGCGAGGGTTTAACACGCATGTTCAGCACGAGCTCGGGGACAGCTCCATCCGCTACGAATGATCTTAAGATGATCTTAACGACGTTGTCTCTACGAGCAT
>JAVQJG010180261.1:0-13733 GCA_036024015.1 Craterocephalus amniculus
ATTTAGTCTCTTATTAATAAGAGTTGCTACCCCTCTCTGCCTAGAGTTGTAACAAGCTGAGTAAACATGAGGAAACTGAGCTGTTGGAAGAAGATCTATGGTTGTGTTTGTTAAATGAGTTTCCTGCAGACAATTATTTCTACTAGCCAGTGAATTGCAGTGTGTCAAGCACCAGCTTTTAGGGTCCGATTGGTTAGTTGAAGTTTGGGACCCCAACAGAAGGGTCCCAAAAAAGCGTAGATGGCTCAGATTTGTTGTTGTCGCACCCTTCCTTGTTTTTCCTGATGGAAATGTAAAGAAACGAGTATCCATCTGTGCTTTACTGAGTAGGACCCTGTGGTGGAAATGGGGCTTAAGTTAATTAAAATGTAAGATTTTTGCTCAATAGAAAATACATTCAGCAACCACCGTAGATAATCTGTTCAACCCCTGCAGCCACGGTGCACCCTAAAGAAGCTTGGGCTCCTCTTAATGAGACATGAATTCATGAAAACCGATTTGTGAATTTTTTGGGGATTCATTAAGATAATGATGACATGCACTTTTTACTTTGCATTTTAGTCTCTCTGTCTGTCTTCGCTGCTCTTCCTTACTCGGTGCCGGCTGCTGTCATGTTCTGTTTTATTTATCTGTTATTATTTGCATTCTCAGCACTGCCGGAACAAACAGGGGGAAAAAAAGAAAAAAGAGGGATCCAAGCACTGGAAAGGAGTCTGGTCTCCTCGTTGAATCCTCCAGCAAGTGCACAGTGCTTGGAGACAAAGCCTCAGTGTTGAGCTGAGACAGAAAAAGAAGCATTTCCCTACAACCAGTATTTTAAAATCAGATTGTTTATAATTCTTCTTAAATATAGCCAGAATAAGTGGGCAGACAGCTGTTTACATCTGTCTCTTGATACTTTAAGACCAACAGTTTGTGTCCTACTTTTCATAAAGCCTGAATGAGAATACATATAATAGAAAAGGAAATAAAAATGTGCAAGATAAAGCATTCTGAACTCTGTAGAATGGCAGTGAAACTCCCTTTATTTTTGTTGTTGTTGTTATTTTAAAACCATATTTCTGTATAATGAGCCATGAAAACAAAACATTGTGAATATTTTAGTCTTTTATAACACATCATGACCAGAAGGTCCAATGTGCTGGCTCTGTATACAGAGAAAGTGATCATGTGTGGAGAAATGGACTTAAACCTACAAATGAAATAATGAGATGAGATATGATATTTGCAAATAAATGCATTCTCTTATTTACATTTTACGCAGCATGCCAGCTTCTTCAGAATAGGATTTAGATTTTCACTGTGTTGTGTTTATTTATTTATTTATTTTTTAAAGAAGCATTAGGGTTAAAATTAAACAAGTGGCTGTTTGTCAGGTGCCTTAAACTTTAAACCCTGCTCTGAGCACAAGGGAACTGCAGATGTCTGAGCAATGATGCTGATGTTTCTTTGACGCTTTATGGCAACTTTGCTAAATAATCAGCTTGTTCTTACAGCTTGTTCTAAGACATTGAAGGTTATGCAAGTTGAACCACAAGCTACACAATCTCACACTTAGTCTGCTTGTTTAAAAGTGTGTAGCACTCTTCGTTGAAACTTTGAAGCCAAGACCATTTAATACTTTTTGAGGCGCTACCCTACTTGTAATATATGCAGAATTCACTCCAAGGCTGCTTTAAGGTCATACCATTGTTTGCATGTTGGCTCCAAAAATTCAAAATCTTTTAAATCATTCATCGGACCGCAGGGGTTTTTCATTTCTCCTCATTCCAACATCGATGTGCTGCAAAAAAGCAGCTATGTATCAGGATATTGTTCACGCTTGTATTTACTGACGAAGGTTTTCAGAAATGTTACCAAGTCCTCGGTGAGTTTACAGCAACAGAATCTTCTTTTGGACGATGTGCAGCCTGAGGGCTTCAACATCACCGACATGCAACATTTACTTTCAGCCTTGTGTGTACAGAGTGGCAGGATCTCCATCTGTTTTATGTTGTGGCAGCAGGTCTGGCTAAACTGTGCACGCTGAGCCCCTGCAGCAGAATGAGCCATGCAAATCTATGACTTAAACTTTGTTTTTCATCTCAGTTTGTTTTGGTTTGGGAGTCTTTCTCTATCGTAGGAACCCCCAGTACAGAAGGATTTTTCTTTTTATTCTTCTTTTTGTCTATATTTATTTACATACTTGCTTTTTTAGTCCCTGTCACCCCAGCCTGGCACCTTGTTTGCAGCATGTCACGTCACTGGGATTGATTTTAACGTGAGAAATTTTATGTTTCAGGATTGGTACGATTGTTTTGTCCATCAGGTTAAGGTGTTATTTTTTTTGTAAAGCAGTAATTCCTGTTTATACTGTTGCATTTGGGAAGATTGATCCTTCAAATAAATGTCTGTGATGGCTGGATAGTAATTTCAGTGTGGTCTTCTGCCAAAACAATAACATCGTGAGAAATCCAGGAAAGAACTTTTACTCTATACACATGGGCACTTGTTCTGTGCTAACAATGAAGTAAACTTTTAGCTCAGTCTTTAGCCTCATTATGTTTGCTGCCCCTTTTGTGTGACTATACACAGAATTTCAAGGTGACATTAACAAAAGATCAATACTTTGGTTTGCTTTCTGGCCTAGCACACATCTAGTAGGCATGATGTGAATCCCTTATGCAGACATGAGATTTGATGAGGACCGGTTCTTAAGAGATTTGGAACATTTAATCAGGAATTTCTCCACAGTTAAAGTCTGAATATTTCCAAGAAGAGTTACCGGAAATAATCTGAAAGTCCTTATTCATTCTGTCAGCTTATAATAATGGGCAAGTATTTATAGATACAAGGACAAAAATCTTACAAATGGTCCAAAGTGCAATAAAAAAAAGAATAATATAAAAATGACTTTGAATCTCCTGTGGTATCTACATCTCTTGGGTCAGCACATGGCAATGATAACTTACTGCTGTGTGCACTTCCTCTCTCAGCATGTGTATCAATACTGTCAATAAAGCCTACGGATAATAGCTTGGTCAGCCCATTAAACACACAGACAGCTACAGGAAAGGAATCAATAATGGATACATCACCACAGGAGCAGCCACCATGACCTTATACCGGAACGTCACTAACCACTACCATAAACAAACATGCTAATTTGATCACAGGTTTCGTGCTTGGCACTTTAAAAAGTGGATCCAAGCAGACAGTTGAGAAGATGTTAATCCAGCACCAGACTTTTTAAATTTTATTTTTCTCAATTGTGTTTCATTAGACTTATTCCTACTACTATTATTTATTGAAACTTGAAATAAAAGAAACCTTATTGTTCCTGAGAATGAGGACTTGCATGTGTGTGCTGGCAGGAGAGCGCAATAAGGCTGCGCTCCTATGGCACTCTGAGATGAACAAATTCAATTTAGCTGCATATTAATGTGGGAGTTGGGACTTCAGTGCAGTATTTATTAATTAATTTATTTATTTTACAATTGTAGAAGCGTGTAGAGGCAGTAAAGCTGAGATGAGGTCACAGAGACTGTAAACCCAGTCATATCCATGCAATGAAACAGACTACAGAACACCCACAGCAGCTTTACATAAAGGGCTTAGCATAATAAGGACATTTAATATTTGAGAAATCAACAAGGCTTGTTCTATTATTCATGCAGTTTGTGAAACGTAGAGCGCCGAATGTTTTCCGTGGCAGACTAATCGGGGAGAAAGTGATTGTTTTACTCTTCACAGTAATGCAGAGCCTCTCAACTCTAACTGAGAGGCAGATGGACTTCTTGTGCTCACTTGAGCTCTCTTTGCAGCGAATTGGAGGTCCTTTAAAGGTCAGGACCCCAAGGGCTGGTTTAGAGCAGGGATTTGGTCAATTATTATGGATTATCTATGTATAAGCCATAGCAACGGGTGCAAGTGCAATGCGCTAATCAACACGACTGTGAGGATAGTCGTAAAACATGAATCTATCAAAAATGACGCAACTCTGGAATTAATGGTTTTATGAGCGGTTTTCACTTCATCAATAAGTTTTAATGACCAGTATAAGTGGTGACCAACGAAAATGAAATTGTTCTCTTAGTTGATGAAATTAGCTGCGTGGCGAGGATTTTTTTTTAGCTTTCTGAGTTAAGGTCAGTTGTAGATTATAATTTTAGTGTTTTGTCCACAAGTAAGTCATGAGGGCTGTGTGTGATTGGAGGACAGCCTTGGAGAAAAGCAGTATGGACTGCTAGTGAACACCTAACAAAAACACAGCAGGTGTGAATATAAAAAAAGAAAAACACAAGATGTAAAATAATGTGTGATGCCTGACTGAACAACTACATGCATGACGTTTTTTGCTGGTATCTAGTCTAGTTGCCCCCAGCAACCATTAATGCAGGGCTCTAAACCAATGTAATCTGGCAACCAAATCCAGTTAGAGTTAATTACACAGTGGGTTTTAACAGAGTTATAAAATAAACTCAAAGTTACTAAAGATAACAGAACAAAACCATAATTAAAATAATTTTTATATAAGGAAATGCACATCCTCCTTCTGTTCTAACACTGAAATTATTCAAGAATTCAGTGATAAAGACCTTTTATTTTGTCATTCTAGGCTGAACTTACAGCACAAATGAGGATTAGTGTTTGGAGATCTGGTGACAGTCACAAAATAAAATTGCATACAACATTAAATACCCAATCACTTTATCAAGCACTTTTTAAAAACAGAGTATATCGCCAAAGTTCAACATGAACGAGTGTAAATACACTAACTGGGTAATTAAACAATAAATAAAAGTACCAAAAAAGGGAAAAAAAATGACAGAAAGAAGTAAACACTGGCAAGGCAGAGAAAAACATGAAGAGTATACCAGCAACCGAACAATGTCCAAAATATTTCAGGGATGAAGAAAATGCCACGACATGATAAATTAAACCATCTGTGTCTTAGCTGGGCCAGAGGATGAGATAAACGCTTCCTCAAATAGCTAAGTTATTTATTTAACTTAACCTAAACTGCAATACAGAAGCAGCATGTGAAAAAGGAAGTAGAATTAAGATATTTTCAGACATTATGTTGAGATTTTGATCTTGTTGCACTTAATTTTCCACCCTTAACACTTCATTTAGATGCACCAAGTATTACCCATTACATCCTGGCTGTTTTATAACAGGACGCACACCATGAGGGAACAAAACGCACGCACACACCTTAGCATTTCCTCCAAAATGCCACAGGCAAGCATAATCTGCATTTTGACCCACTTTGAAATCATAATTTTACTGTGGTAGCCCGCCGCTTTGCTACTAGTTTTATTCTTCTGTGTCACAGAAAATAAACAGACCTTTGCTTCAAAAGGCAAAAAGTGTCCCATGTCTGACGTGCATAAATGAATAAACGCTCCAAGGCATTTGTAGTGGATTTATAGTGTTCTTATGTAGTGGTATCACATAAAAGCAGCCAGTTTCCTGTGAAAAGTTTAGCCGCAGGACTACGTTTCAGTTGCTCCGCCTCCTCTGGGAATTCTGCATTAATGTCCCAGCAAGATATATAATAGTTAGCTCCAACTTTTGTCATCAGGAGGGGAAAATTTTAGGAAACCCCCCGGAAAAAGTTTTTAGCGCTCTTATTTAATATTAATTTTGTGTTTGCTGTTTCTGGTCTGTTTGTATGATGTGGTCGTTTGGCACTGGTTCATAACCTCTACGGATCTATATTCTAATAGATCCACATGTTTCACCCCTGGTTGTAGCTTAAGCAAAAATAAGAAAAGAAAAGATACATAACTTTTTAAAATTAGTAAAAAAAAAAGACTAACTTATTGGTCAGATTAACATTCATCCTAACATTCATCCTCCTGATCAGATGAAATGATTTCTTTTTCATGGAAATAGCTTGATTGCCACATCTGGATGAGGGCTTCTAACCTCATACAGCACTCTGGTTTGGTAGCTCATGTAATGAGAAGCAATGGCTGTTTCATGTCTCTGCCCTACAGGGCTCATCCCCACCATCCCAGCTACTTCATACCTTACATCTTCTGCTCCATCATCTGTGTGTTGTCTCTACGGTACGATCAGAGTCATTTCAAAGCTTCAGTGAGGGAGGGACAGATCACTGCAGTCCTCCCTTATTGGTTCTCTCAAGCCGGCTAATTAATCTTGCTTAATTAAAACATGAGGAGGCTCTGTTAATGATGAAGTGAATGTTGACTTCTCGTTGTCCTGCCAAACATGAGTTTTAAATCTCAGCGACAGATCTTCGCTGCGCATAAGCCAATTAAGCAGAAAGTGCGAGTCTGATGTAATGGCCTGTTAAAACTTTGGATCACATAAAAGCATTCAAAGTGGAGAGCAAATTACTCCACCACAGCTTAGGAAAAATGTCCGTTTTTAGATCATTTTTTATTTTGCTAAAAAATTTCTGGGATAAATATGGAAGAAAGTCCTTATTTGTGGGTTAAATGCTGCACATTGTTTTAGACTGAAGTCTTCGTTGTTTGGTGGATGAATTAATAAGGTCTCCACTTTGCACAGACTTTAAGCTTCTGGCTCATAGTCTGGCTTCATCTTTTCTCAGAAAATTAACTTTTGGTCGCACCCTGTCAGGCTTAATTATGTTTAATCCCCTCAGTGTACTCATTTTACATTTAGATATGCCGTTTTTAATTGATTTAGATCAAGCATCCTTTAGTCAAAATGGTACACTACTCCATTTTCCTCCCCCAACTTAACAGCATCTTGGTAAGTTTTGTCTTTTTGTCTTGAAGTTTTTCTTACAGACTGGCAAGTGCACTATCACATATCATGATGATCCGGAAAGACTTAGAACAGATGTAAGAGGGAGGATGATCAGGGACATGATGAGGTCTGAGAAAATAAAATAACAGTGCAGCCTTAGTATTTGTGTCTTTTTTATTTGTTGCAAAATATTTTAAAAGAAGAATATGTCAAAGAGAGGTTTCTTAAAGCATTAACACAAGCACAAATCTTCAATGCAAAGTCAAAGCAGAATATTTGCATTGGTAACCAAAAACTAAGACTGACTTACATCTGCTTGAATTGACTCGTGGGCTTCTGTTAACTAACACCAGAATAACTAAAACATGAAAAATAACAAAGCATTATAACTTAATTATATCACATGTGTGGCAATTAGATAAAATGCATTTATCTGGATTAATCTACAACACATAAAATGTTTTCACTCAATTTAAAATCTGTTAAATCTCATAATATTTGTTCCACAGAGAAACCGGACAGACACTCGTTTCTTTATATTACTTTCTTCCTCTTAAGTAATTTGACAACTATACAATCTTGAAGACAAATTCTAAGTAAGCAGATGTATTGACATATTTCTTGTAAATACATATTTATGTTTGTGTTGTTGTGATTTTAAAATGTGAATAAAAAAATGTGAGAAAGAGGTATCTGTCATTACATAGAGAGAAAAAAAAACTTTTAGAATGTGTTTATTTTTCAATCAGAGTTGGATTTCTTTCTTTCTCAGTCTTTGTTGTTTTTCCCTCGTCATCTTTAGGGCTGCAGGCAGTGAAATTGGACAACCAGTTCAGAGTGATGTGTGTGGCCGTGCACCCCAGCAGCCCAGAGGTATTCCTGTGTGGAGGTTACAGTCCATTCGTCAAGGCCTGGGACTCTCGCAGTGGCAAGGTCACACTTATTACCCTCCTTACAGCAGATACAGTATATCATTCTTATTGACTGATGTTTATATATCATAGATCTAAGGCATGTCATCTTTAAACATACCTATGTGCCTTGTTCGCATGTGCTGCACACACAAGATTCCAGCCACATGTGCACGACTACTGCAGGTTATATCAGAAATCGGTCAAAGCTAACTTTAATTTAATTCAGGCTGCATAAACTGTTCCCATGAACCTGCAAAGTAATGTTGCTATTAGACTAATAGACTATTTCCCATGATCATTTTGTTCATTTTCCCAGAATCTGAAAGCATGCATTTTAAGTCTCTCTTTGGCAAACTGAGTCACATCCCAACAGGGTTTTAGATTTAGTTTGGTGGACATGCTTCTGCCAGTTGGTGACAGAGCATAGAGCAGTCGTCAGAAAAGAGGCTGTCAGAGTTATGCGGCCCAGACTGGCTGTCAGTATGAGGCTCTCTGTTGGATAAAACTACCCCACCAGAGAGAAAAAGACTTGCTTTACACAAGGCTCAACCATTCAGGCATCAATGTGATGTCATGGACTGTAAGCTGATGTGGTGCGTCAGGGCCGGAACAAAGGGCTGGCCACAGTGCCCGCCCACTTAGCCCTGACCACCACCCATGATCTTTAGAGCCACTTGTGCACACATGAATTTTATCAGTCAATAGCTTTGTCTATACCTACATTTGTGTGTAAAGCAGTGACACCAGACTGTTTTACCTGCAGTCAGAGCTGTTCTGGCTTTCTGTTTGGTGTGGTTTGTTTTTAGTTTAAATGGCATCAATATGATATTTGTGTCAGGACCCCGCATCCTGTGCATCTGATATTTGTGTTTTGCAATGGAATAAAAAAAAAGAAATTTCCTGAAATTTAATGTTAAGACTATCACTTCTATTTAATTAAATTCCACTTCAGGTATAATTTGTTGTGGGTTGTAGCTTATATGGTGAATAATGCTGAACACACTGTCCTTGCACAATTAGTCTATAGGCAACAACACAGTGGACTTGCCATCCTGTCATGTTGCCTGAAGGACAAAGGTCCAGATGTTTTCTTCCTTCTTGTTCTTCTGTCTTCTGAACCTGGGGCTGAGTTTGCAGCATTGCATGACTGTGTGACACTCGTTCAGTCCCGTGTGTGTCCCTCATGCATCTTAAAAGGCTTCATACTAATTTGAATATTTGTATATCTGTAAAATGTATGTATCTTGGTGGGCGCGTGTGTGTGTGTGTGTTTGTGTGTGTGTTTGTAGATAGCAAAAGTGTACAAAGCCGGAATCCAGCAGACTTTGGACATCTTGTTCTTGAGAGGTGGGCTGGATTTCGTAACAAGCTCAGACTGTGTTAGCAGAGACTCTGCAGACCGTACCCTCATTGCCTGGGACTACCAGACCACCGCTAAAGTCTCCAACCAGATCTACCATGTAAGAAGTGTGCCAAAAAGTATAAAGATAACCCCTTTTCCATGTCTTGTAGGTCTGATTGATGTATAAAATGAAAATAAGCATCTATAAGGCTGAAAAAGACTCATTTCACTCTTAAGTTTACCTCTCACATACCTGAGAAAGGGGGAACATCTCAATATGACCAAGTTAGTAATGAGATGTGTGGAACTGACACCTATATAGTGCTGGAAGAAGTCAATGCTTTAGTGAGAGTCAACTAAAAGCTGTATTTTTCTTGGTCTGTGTTTTTTTCTTGATTGAATAAGTTCTCCTTGAACATTTCAGCTGATGAATTGAACATTTTATGTTTCCTTGTAAGATGTCACATGAGTTCTTTAAATTCTCTAATCAAAATAAGAATAGCAGCATCAATCAGTACCACATAATACAAACTTTATTTCATTGTATTACAAAGCATTTTAAGTATTTTTTAATACCTTTGCATCATGGAAAAAAGAGACTTAACAGTTCACTTTGGTTCTTTACTGCCAGCAAAAGTTGTATAATTATTAATTTCTTTTCTGATTTCCACACGCTGCTCTTTGTTTATCAGGAGCGTTACACATGTCCAAGCCTGGCTCTTCATCCACTTGAGGATTCCTTTGTTGCACAGACCAATGGGAACTACATGGCAGTGTTCTCCTCTCAAAAGCCCTACAGAATGAACAAGAGACGGCGATTTGAAGGACATAAGGTCAGTAACGGTTGTAGCCTCAGGGTGGGAGTATACAGGTCTAATCTGTACTGATAACTACTCTTGCCATCTTTTTAACTTAACCTCTATTTATTTGCGTGTATACAAATAACTCAGAGTTTTCTTTATTGCATTCGCCAAAAAACAAGTACCTTGGTGCAGTATTTGCACAGAGGAGCACACTTCGCTGAAAATAACTGTCATTAAGAAACTGGAGAGGGGCATTTAGATTCCTGATTCAGAATATATGAACAGGAAAAATAAAAAATCTACAGTTCCAGGCACATTTTTTTTCCCACGCCGGTGCACAAAACTTTATAAATTAAAATAAAACTGTAAGGGGGAAACAACCCTCCAAAACATAAGAATTCAATTTCTAAAGCTTTTTCATGTTTTCTTGACGGTGACGCAAAAAGGTTTTGGAGTGTTTTTAAGTCTACTACTGGTCTGATAGGCCATCATGATGGCCTAATGGGAATTTTCCAAAAGGCACTTGAATGACTCACCATGACCATGTGTGGCGATACCCTCTGATCTGATCAAACTAAGATTGAACCATTTGGCCGCCGTTCAACACAGCAATCACAGAGAAAATCAAGCACTTGGTATTACTTTGTGGTTTCTGTCCATGCAACCAAACAGAGTTGAAGCGGAGACTGGAAGTCTAGTCAGGATGGAGGAAAAATGGATGCAGTAAAAAAACTGAAATCCAGTCTGGCTGATGTCTTCATTTTCTTCTAGGTGGAGGGGTATGCTGTACAGTGTGAATTTTCTGTGGATGGAACTATGCTGGCCTCAGGGAGCTCCACTGGCTGTGCTCACTTCTTTGACTACCACAACGCTCGGACGCTGCACACTCTCAAGGCCCACAGCCAGCCTTGCCTGTGTGTTTCTCAGCATCCTGTCCTACCGGCAACTGCTGCCACCTGCGACTGGGCGGGTGAGATCAAGATCTGGCACTAACAGCCGAGTGTGGAGAAGTGAATAATGATAAAAAGAGTTGCAGGCCAGCCCGGAGAATAATATTGATGACCAAACTCAAAACCTATAGACAGACTTCAAACTGTGATCATTTCTTTGTATACACTTATAAGAACTTGGCACAAACAATGCTGGAAGTCATCAAATGCGGTGTCAACTGATGCTTTTTAAAAGCATCACTGTGTATCTGGTAAAGCATTCATATTTCATAAAAAAAACAACAAAAAAAAACATGTTCACCTTTTGTTATTGTCTAAATCTGTCTGTATTAATATTTGACTGAGATTTTCACATCCTTGTTGGCAGAGTTGAACTCTGATTAAGTTTTATCAGAAGTAGTTTTGATGCACACACACAAACTCAGCCTTTGTGCTTTTATGTTCACTTTCATCTCCAAATTTAGACGGGGACTTTGTCATTGTTTCGTTCTTCAAGGTTTGTTAAAAAAAGAGACAAAACAAAAATTATTCAATGCATTTTTTTTTCAGACCACAGTCTCCATACACATCACTTTTCACTGTCTTTTTGTTCTCCATGGCACTTGAATAACATTTCCGTCACAATACCAGCTGAAAACATCACAAAGACACAGCCAAAGGTCGAAATATTAGGCTGTCATCTGTCCAAGCATTGTCAAGTTCTGCCAGTCAACAGCAGAACACTGAAACACAGAGAAACTGAAAAAAATTTATTCCGTAAGCAATGAAAATATCTTTGAATACACAACATTGCTGTTTTCTGCACAGTAGAGTCATCTGATACAATGGTTTTGCCATTTTTGCAACCCTTACAGTTGGGTATAGTTATAATGAAAATAAAGCAATTTAAACTGTAATTGTCTAGAAAGTACCTCCAACAAGTAGTCTGCTAAGGGTTAATTAGGACATGCGCATCAATTAAAATTATTTGTTGTTTTCCTTCTGTTCTCTTTGATTTATGAATTCCTTTAAAATCCCTTCTATATCAGCAGAGGATAACAATAAAAGAAAAAAAAGAAACTTTAAGGTTAAAGTCCTGTGTGTTAAACCATTAAGGTTTAGAAACATGTTAAAATGAAGAGAAAAGTCTGTAGAATAATATTCCCAGAGGTCTTCAATGTATTTCTCAACAGCCATCTTTATTAAGTAAATAAACGTACAGCAAAAATATAGAACCATGCATCAGACAGACATGTGGACATTTAGACGGTTGGTCCTTGAACGGGGCTGGAGGTAGGACAGGACAGGACCACTTCAGCTTCTTCATTCAGGGTCAAAACATTCAATAAATATAGCATCAACTGAAACTAGATAAAAATAGACAGTGTAATAACTATATATGTAGCATCTCTTTTTCTACACTTCAACAAGAAAAATATCAATCCCTCTTTACAGACATGAAATTTAATTCCAAACAGGCTAATACCTCAGCAAACCAAACTAACGTACAGTGTGACTTTTTGTGGTCTGTGGTGTACAGTTTCACTGGCATGAACTTGACTGGGTCAAAATGTTAAAAACCGGTTGTTGTGCCGGTTGTTAGATGTGCAGGAACAGGAGAAGTGAAAGTGTGTTACTCCAACACAAAAACCTATCCATCATAAGTTGACGAATGGCAACGCTGAGTTGGAGTTATTAGCATTATGCCCATCATCATTCCTTGGATCTATGAGGCTTCACAGGCAGAAAGCATGTTTGCATGCACAGATGTTGGGACTTCTTGCACTATTCAGTATGGGAGTAGCAGATGGTTGCATTACCGGGCAGCAAAAAAACCTCTCTGCAGCTCCTCTAACATAAGGTGAAGTCTCATTGTCAGATTTTTTTTTTTAACTAACACACACATGGCAAAATCCCGTCGACTTTCTCCACACTTTTTTTCACAGTGATTTCACAACTGAGCATGCTGATTTAAAGCAAAGCATTATCTGTCCATTTTAGGTTTTAATCACTTGTTTCATTCATTGAATACACTTTCCTTTCCATATATTTGTGCAAACATTGCAGCTTTGCCCGGAGACATTTCAATTAATCTTACTCGTCAGTGACAGAAACGCTCACCTGTTTTGGTTTGTGTATCTTGTCCCAACAATGTTGAAAGTTTTTCATCAAGAAATTTGGAAATATTCGTATGATTTCTTAATTGGTAATGAAGTTCATCTTTCACTTAAACAATTCTACTAGAAAATTCATTGAGTGTTTGTGTGTGTTTGGCTGTAAGTGCATTTATCTGACAGGAAGAACATACACTGTAACAAGAGGGTTTACATACAGTAACATTACTGCAGATATACAGTATGCAGTGAAGGTGACAATTCTATCCACTGAACAGGATTAAGGCAATTTCACAAGTGTTCTGGTTTCATGGTAACTACTGTGCACTACAACTGTCAATGTTGTCAACAGAGTTTGATACAAAAATATGAAAAAAAAATCCAGCTTTATAATATTAAAAACACTGCAGCTTATATCATGTTCTGGTTTTACATTTGTGTTCATTTTTTTGTAATATATATCTCTCTTTATCTCCCTCTCTGTCTCTCTGTCTCTCTCTCTCTCTCGCTATACATATATATATATATATATTCATACCCTTCCCTTAAAGAAAAGGCAAAATTCTTAATAATAATTCAAATAACTGTAGACTGAAAAAGGTAATAATAAAATAAGATTGCTAAATCATTATTTTGCGCTTTCCTTATGAACAATGGGCCAAAATACCTGCTAACAGTTGTAGAAGTTTGATTGAGACTTACAGAAAACACCTGTTGCAGTGATCGTCTCAATGGATTGTTGAACAAATTATTAACTCATGAGTGACATATGTCTTGATTTAACATACTTTTTGGTTGCTTTTAAGTCTAATTTCTTTTGAACCAAAGTTCATAACAATGTAATGATTTCAGGAGAAAAAAAATATTACTTTTGTCAGTTTCAGCTTATTTCCATGACAGCTGTG
>JAVQJG010180296.1:0-13446 GCA_036024015.1 Craterocephalus amniculus
TAATTACTGGAAATTATGGGATAGCCAACACAACACCATGGCAATTGCCCCAAATAAGTTATTTATCTATCCATTTGGAGATGTGGGGGCGAAAGTATTCTCATGGTATTACAAAAGTAACTGTATTCTAAATACCCAGATTTAAAGTAGTAATTGTACCGGAATACAGTTACTCATAATTAGTATTCTAAATACGTAACGGCAGTACTTGTATTCCGTTACTCCCCAACACTGCAAACTCAGCACCAGACTGGGTAGTTTTCACTTGTTGCACTTCTGTGCTGTAATGAGTGAATGATTGAATAATCATTACGTAGTTGATTTATAACCGTTGCAGTAAATTAGTTGTTTTTGTTAAATGTCTTTCAGGTGGAGGATTCCCTGCCTTTGGCCAGGCCAAACCTGTTTTGACTCCTTTTGGACAGGCAATGGCAGGACCTATGGTCCCTAGCAACCCTTTTCTGGTTAGTATTAGAGCTGTGTTGTGATTTAACATTTATATAAACAGGAAACGGAAATGCTTTTTAACAGGGCCTGAGATAGATTGCAACATAGGTTGTTAGAAATGACACAATAAAACACACACTGTACTCACAATAATTTATTGAAATAGGTATCTTCAAAAAGAGCTATGAAATAAAATGTAATAATCTTAGAAAACATCTGAATATGTAACAACTAGTCATCATAGGCCAAACAAGACAATCAGTCATAACAAGTATGTTTAAAATTACCTTGGAATAATTTAAGTGAGACCATTTTCTTGAGATACATGCGATTTTGCAGCAAAACAAGAAAAGCTTTCTAAAAAAATGTTTATGTAAGTGTTGGACTCTACATCCAACCCTGTCCATCCACCTAGCCCAATCATATGATATGTGGTGGTGGGTTTTAAGGTTTTGATTTTACAATGTATACACTGACATAAACAAATTTCAGATTTTTTTAATACTCTATCTCTTCTATTTGTAGTTTTAAGGGATTAAAATAATACTGATATTAACCACAATGTTCATTACCAGTCATACCTACGCTTAACTTTAATCAGCATATTATTATTCTATCTTGAGCAAAGCCAAATATGACTCCATCTACATAGTCTATCAACATTTAAATGTGATAGTAGTCTTGTCAGTCATTTGTCATGTAAGTTTTCTGACTGCGTTGGTGTCCTTTCATCATTCCAGGGTGCGGGTCCACCTGCGCAGTACCCAGCCGGAGGCTCCTCAACAAATCCCTTCTTATAGCGATCCATCTTGTCAGCTGCACTACAGGGTCAACAACTGGCGCGCTTGCACCTATTGCACTGTTTTGTTTTCACAAGTAGCTTTTCAAACACAATGTTTGTAAGAATTTGTATTTTCTATCGCATTTTGTCACAATGGAACAATATGCGAGACAGTCTTGCTGACACTGTCTGCGGCTACAAAACAAAGTGATGGTTTGTGCAAAGGGAGAGGTTGATCCTCTCTCCTATTTAACCTGTGAACCGGCCTCTACTGAGCCTCAATGTATAATCAAACTGGCTGAAAACTAAGTTATTGCGTACAATGTATCCCATTCATTATGCTGCATTTCTGTACATATTATTTTTATTTTAGGAGTTTAGCTCTTTGTGCATATCAGTATTTGTAAAACTAAATTTGTTAAGACAGAGCTGTTGCTTGGGTACTGCCAGTTACTGTATTTGTAAAGAACCAAACTGTTGTTTGTTCAGAATCCTTTTGGGTAAATTGTTATCACAAAAAAGAAAGGAGAAAAAAACTGTAGTGGGGATGAAGACAATTGAATGCTGCATTAGAGACGAGCAGAGGACATGTTTGTCCACTATCAACTGCCCTGCTGACCGAGGCCCAGGTCACAACACTTGTGTATGACAGTCGGCCCTGTCCATGTGGAGAACCGGAACGACTGGTGACTGAAAACCACTTTCATTGAATATTAAAGAATTTTAAGTTAATGTGTAAATACTTACAGTATATACATTAAAATGAATTTTAAGTAAGAAGAAATGACCAAAGCATTTATTTATGTGCCCCTATGGTAAAACAGTAATGATTCATTTACTAATTTGGAGCCTTTTAATTTTAATTTTACAAAGCGACTGTGTAAAGCGATGAACTCACTTTGTAGTCATTATTTTCAGAATATGTGTTCTTCAGAGACAAGAGATTCTGTTTTGCTTGCAGCGATTTCCTCCTTTTTGCTTCTCTGCACTCTCCAAATACTAAATAGTCCACGAAGTGAAAAAACAGCAGAGATGACCCAGAAGTAGCTTCCATATATGATGAACTGCAAAAGAGTATGTAATTTAATAGCTCTTAAAACACACATACAGACATCTCGTAGCGCATGCGTCATTGTGACCCGATAGGTTACCTGAGGAATGATGCCGAGGCCGAGCCCTCTGCTGTCAACCACAATGGATGTGAGAACTGTCTGAAGAGCCAGTGCTCCAAAGTTGTTGGCCCCAAAAATCAGTGCATACCTTTCCATTGACAGGCCAGTAGCGATCTGATACCTACAGAAGTGGTTTTAAGCATGTTATTCAAATACTTTGTCCTTTTTATACTTGCTGGAAACTTTACACTAAAATATATTAAATAACCCAGCAAAAGACAGCCATCTTACATTGCTATTGTTATCAGCAGCATGTAGAGACACTTGAAAACTATGTAACCGCCGTAGCAGAGCCAGATGTTGCCTGTGAAAGTCATGAGGAAAAGTGCAGCTGCCCCAAGTCCGGAAAAACCGCCCAGGGCCAGTTCCCCCCACTGCTCCCACCTCACCTCAGTGAAGCCTATACCATAGGCTGTCCCCGCACCTGTAACACATCCCAGTACAGGTCAGATGTTTAAGAATACATGAAGTCCCCCTTCATTCTCTTTTGTGTTTGGGTTTTAATATTAGTCTTCATTTTGCTCCTCTGATGCTGCTTACTCAACAGATTGGATGCTGCTTCCACCCCTCCGTTGTAAATGCTGAAGTTCTGAGAAGGTTGCACATGCTCCCACAGCACCTGTGGGGTAGATCATAGGCATTTCAAAGCAGACGCTGTGTACAGCAGCTGGAAGTGTAGGGTGTCTTTACTGACACCTCCTTATTTCAAGTTAATATTAAGTGACAATAGTCAGAATTGGATTTTTTTCATTCTTTTTCAGATTACGCTTTAAACTGTAAAAGTGACACTTCAGTATACAGTAGGTGAAACCTTTGTGCAAGCAGGTCTGTTTAAACTGACTACTCCGATTGGTACAGGGTTTGATCTCATTTTTACAGAGACTTCTTGGGTTTATTTTATTTTTGTTTGTTCATTTTTTGTGCTTCAGGTCTGTTGGTTTATAAAAATAAGAGCATTTCATTTTCCTTTTTATGGATGCTTCAATACTGACCTGCACATAGTTGACCGTCTGGTTGTATCCACATGTGGCCATCGCCCACCACAGTGACCAGTATACCAGCTGTCTGGAAGAATAACACTGGCGGAAGTCCCTCCATAGTTGGAGGATCACTTGGCCGCAGCTCTCTCTTCCGCCAGATTCCTCACCATTTTTAGCTCCTGACTCTTTCTCTTCAGCGTCCTCTGTTTCTTCTCTCTCCTCTTTTTCATCCTTTATTTCTTCCAGGGATGTGCCTGATCTCGAGCGAGCTGCTTCATCCGTCAGTCCGTCTCCATTCTCCTTTGTTATTGCCCTTGCTACTTTCTGTGCCGAGTGCTTTCGGTGGAAGAACATGCTCTGCTGTGGCAAAGGCAGGAAGCAGGAGGTGAAGAGAGCTACAGCGGTGAGAACTAAAGTAAAATCCAGGATGTTGTAGTAGGACATGAGGTTGAAGCTGACGAGCAGCTGACCCAGCACGGAGCCTATTGTGTATCCAAGGAGCTGGACACTGCGGGTGTAAGATGTGGCCCTCCGGTACCTCTTCAGATCCACCACACTGCAATAAACACAGTAACAAAGGCTGTGTAAGGTGTCAGGTCTGTTCCAACCATGCACAATTCTAACCCTGTGTCACACGACTGAACTTTGAGATGACCTGTAGATGTATGAGAAATAGGCAACATCACTGGCTGTCACGACCCCGTAGCAGAACTGCATGGCCTGCATGGCTGATACACTTCCTGTCCACTTTAGCAGTGCTGTAGTGATGAAGAGCACAGCCCCTTGCAGCACCACCACTGGCTTGTAACGCAGCCAATCGGTGAGCAGGAACACCGGCACCAGCACAGAGAGATAGGAGTATGTCCACACTGGGAAAATCTGATTGTTAACCTGGCAGGGAGACAGTATGTCAGGGGTGGTATTAATGTTACAGGAGCATTGCTAATCCAGTTGGGTCCTGTCAGTATTTCCACAGTGACCTTTTTGTTCTTTTTTACTTCAATTTTGTGATGAATCTCTACTACATCAAATCTGAAGTACATCTCAACTATGTGCAGATTCTTTGTTTGAACTCAAGGTAATTTATTTATTCATTTATAGTCCGTCCATTTGCATTCTCTTAAAATTGGATGGACCATAAAAACTGTTTTAACATTTAGATTAAATTATATTTAATGTTTGCATCATATGGAAAACCATTTGTATTTGCTTCCATGAAACTGCCTTCTCACCTACCTCCTTGGGAGTGCTTTGGACTTTTTTGCCGTCACTTACAGGACTAGGAGTGACCAAATAGTTGACCTGACCAGCTGCTGTAGTTACGAGTAGAGAACTCCCATAAAGGAGCTGCCAAATCAAAACAACAAACAAGGAAGCAGGCCACACCTAGACATTAAACTATGTATCATTTCAAGTTGTGAAAATGATGGGAGTACTTAAAAAATGGCAGAAACTTTTTAAAACGCATTCTGATCTTTTTTAACATTGAAAATCAACTATTTAATTATACACTTTTAGAGAGGCAGTATTGCTAAACAAGCAACTGTAATTTTGCTTGTAAAAACTAAAAGATTGTGCTTCACTCCTTCATGTCAATGATCAACATGAATTATGGTTTATCAGAATACGGAGTTATTATCAAAGATTGAGCATGAACAACTAAAAAAATATGTTGTAGTCATTGGGCATCAACAGTACTCACTAATAAACTAAAATACATAATCTCTCTTTTCATTTTTGCATTGCCATACATCTTTTTAATGATGATGTTGAAGTTACCTTTAAATTCACCATTTTTGTAAAGGGTTTTTTTGGGACCTAGATCATATTGAACCAGGTCCTGAATTAAAACTACAATGCTTGTACTCTTTAAATCTGGACTGAAATATTTTACCAAGTGCGCAGATTCATTAAAACACTGTTTCTGATTTGTAATACCTTTATTCTATTTGTGAAAATGCAAATGAGGATAATTTTATTTACTATTTTTTCTCCTTTAGATTACTTACACATTTGAGAAAAGTTTGATATTCTTTATCTGTGATGGTGACACACACCTGGACAGGATCATTGCGTACTTGTCAGACTTTCTTGCCAGCTGCAATAATCAGTTTCCTAAAGTCTGCACCATGACCTCCAGGGAAAAGATCAAATTCACCTTATATGAATTAAATGAAAAAAAAGGTAGAAAATGAAACTCATTTGCCTTTTTCACAAACAGAATAAGGGTTTCACATATCAGAAAAAGTGTTTTAATGAATCTAGATGATTTGCAGAACATCTCAGTACAGATTTGAAGAGTACAAGTATTGTAAGTTTTGATCAGGACCTTGTCAAATGCGATCTAGGTTCTCAAAAATTCAACGGATTTGCTGTTAACCCATAGTGAATCAGCTGTGAATTTTACAGCTTTGCTTTAGTACCTGTTCAGTTGTCAGATTCTTGTCTGGTCCTGTCAGATATGGAATGAGGAAAGGCTCCAGAGGCTTAACTGTGCTAAAAAATCCATAGATGCACAGCACAGTTGTAGGATACCTCCAGTCTGACCTCCACCTCTTCACTGCGTCCATACTCTTTAATCTGTTTCAGATGTGTTTATGTGCTCATGCTATGCTGCTCTCTTGGTATTGCTTTCTTTCCAGGGAAAAGAACTGAGGTTACTGAGGTTGTCTTCATGCTGTTTGTCAATCAACAACCCGGTCAAAGATCAACACACTCCTGATGATTGTGAAACTGAAGCAGTAGGGAGGTAATTCTCTGTACTTAATCTTTAATACACATCATAAATAATTGCATTTTATTGATCTGTGTGACTTCCTCCTTAGACTTTGGAGATAATAAGTTAGATATTATTGAAAACACCCAGACAGTCAGCAACTAAAGGACAGTAATGCTTTTTATGCACAATTGTTTTATTGAAACTTTTCAGAAACGTTGAGCAGAGATGACCTCCACACTGGATTCCTCTTCTTTGACCTCCGTGTGCTCAGGAAGGCGCTGGTTTACACAGGCAGTGTAGGTCCCCCGTATGAGAAAGAGCATTGAGATGGCAGCATAGTAGCTGCCATAAACGATGAACTACAAGGAGAGACTTCTGTCATCATCAGCATTATGTTATTCATCCCAAAGATTAACCACCATCAAAACCTGTTTGTATGCAATAGTTAATAATCACCACCAGGTGTCACTCTTTGCTCATTTTTAAGCCAATATGAACCCAACGGCGCTTTAATTATTAAGTTGACGTTAAATTGTTTCTGTTAAAGCATATTGTGTTTTAAAAGTAAGTAATAATGTAAGAAGTAAATACAAATTGACCTGTGTCACAATGTCCAGTCCTAGCGCAGCTTCATCAACAACAATGCCGGTGATGATGGTTTGCAGTGAGAGGGCTATGAAAGTGTTGATCCCAAATGTCAAAGCATAGCACTCCATGGAGAGGTTAGACGCTATCTGAAATCTACACAAACAAAGGGATTATCGTTATGTGACAACCAGGATGTGTTATCAGAATTCTATATAGTCAAGTTAAGTTATTTTGACTTTATTAATTAGTTAAAATAAGTTCAATAAAATCAGCTGAAAATGAAAGAAAAACAGTCAAAACAAGTAGATGATTATCACAGCATTTTGTTTTCGTCAGAGCTTAAAACTATATTTTCCACTGTATATCAAGTATAGTTCTTGTCTTTGGTTGCCATATTTGAACATGTCCATTTAACCTGTTGTTTGGATTTTAACGGTTTCTATGATAATTATTTACTAAAAGACAGATGTAAAATTCTCAGTAAGTACCCCTCTTATATTTTAACTACAGAGTCTAATATGTTCCCTTCGATTATAACATCTGTGACCAAAGTTTAAACTACAGGATCCCACACTTCTTAAAAACTTATTGAGATGTTTCAGCATTGAAAGTTAATGGAACTCAAAAAGTTGTTTAGGTAGATCTTTTGAAGTATATCTTGCAACTATTCTTTTTACATGATCTAAAAGTACACAAAATCCAATTTCATATTTATTTGCAATGTAGATTACATGTTTACTGACTACTCTATGCAGCAAAGGTTTCCAGCTACGTTTACAAATGAAAATTGTTTTTCAAGTATCAATTCCAAACAAATTATTCAATCACACATTTTAAAATGAGTAAATGTATAAACCTTGGACTACATCTGTATAGATCCAAACTGGATCATAAATTGTTGGTCACAGCAAGACATTGAGAATCAAATAAAGTGGGTGAAATTTTCTTCACCATTGTTGAGCAGATACATGGAGAACCTAATTGGTGAGCTTACGTTGTCATAGTGATGAGGAACATGTAGCAGGATTTGAATATCACATATCCAGCGTAGCAGGCCCAGATATTGCTGGTGAATGCCATCAGGAACACAGTGCCTGCCCCTACAGCCGAGAACAGCCCCAGTGCCAGCTCTCCCCACACGGCCCAGCTCACCTGGATGAAGCCCACAGAAAAGGCTGCTGCAGCACCTGCAGAACAAGCATGAATCGGTTTGTCTGCCGGCCAGTATTCAACACTTCCTCTGTTTTCTGGAATTCGTTCAGTTGGCTTTCATCTTTTTTAAATTTTATTTCCTGAACTCTGAAAAATTTTTGCACACACATACCTGCTCTGACCTCCACAGCATGGTTTGATAAAGCACTTGCACCCACCTTCTTTTGGACTCAGTTATCAGCAGTAATCACAGAATCCATTACTTTTTAACTATCTCTTTAATTGAAGCAATTACTCTTTCTCCCCACATGCTAAGCCAGGATGGGCACAGGCTACAATGACCCTGGTGCTGCTATTCCCTTTGAAAATCAATAGTCCTTATGGTTTCTATTTAATGCATCGCCACATATAAGCGGACAGGGCAAGCTTGCTTTCTTTTAATTATAACTTTTCAGACATCTTTGTGCCATCAGACATGGCAGCTTTTAACAGCACTGTTAAATGTTACCCTGCTCAGTATTATTGCGATCGATTCTCTTCTCCCCTGGTTTAAGTAAACTCCCAGCTCAAGTTTAAAATGTGGTAAAACTCGGCAATAATTTGTTTCCATTAGCCTTCTGTTTTATTTTGAAATCATGCTGTCAGAAGCAGCTTTGGGAGGAAAAAAAGTAATTTATAGTGAAATTATAACATTAGCCTCAACCCAGACCTTTGGTTAATGTTGGTTTAAACCATACTCCTGAAGATGATCATGCCTTTGGAGTACTTAATTTGTTTGATATCGTAAGTCGTTTTTGTTTTTTTTAATAAGAAAATTCACAGCGATAAAAACAGTGGAGTTTACCAACAACAGAGCATGCAGCCTCCACTCCTCCATTGTAGATGGATGATGTGGCAGATGGTTCTATGTGGTCCCACATAAGCTGAATGTAGTTAAAGACCTGCACATAGCCAGCTGTAGCCAGAGCCCACCACAGGGACCAGTAGATTAAATGCCTGCAAGATGATAATCATTACAACAGATTGCTTTCATAACTGTAATTACAAGGCTACTACCATGTGAATCATTGATAGAAAAATGCCACAATGGGTAGCGATTGGGTTTGTACACATGCTCTGAACGTGACGTGGGATCAGAATCAAAATGAGTAAACGATGATACCTGGAAGAGTAGGATTCCCTGAAACTCTTCCACAGTATATGGGCTGCAGTGGCCACATTTTGCCTGCTGCACCAGCCATCATGCTCCATCTTGTGCTCCTCCAGGCTTGCTGCCTCTCTATCCATCACTGCTTGGTCCTTGGGAATATTGTCTCCATCTGCCCCCTCCTGGGACTGTGATTCCCCAGCCTTTTTCCCTTTGAAGTACATGCTTCTTTTGGGCATTGGCAACCAGAAGGAAATGAGAAAAGCTACGCTTACAATCCCCAGAGTTAAAGTGTTGATGTAGAAGTAGTCCAGTTCTGTTGATATTAAAATCTCAATAAAAATGCTACTCTTCAATCAAATCAATATTCATTATAGTTTTTGATGTCATACCTGCAATGGAGACAAGTATTTGACCGAGGCTGGCCCCAAATGTATATCCGGTCAACATGGCACTGCGTAGGTAACCGGTAGCCCTTTGATAATTCTCAACTGGGATCATGCTGTAAATGTAGGAGAAGTAGGCCACCTCTGTGGAGGTCACAACCGCATAGTTGACCTTTTGATTGGATGAAGCAGTTTTAATGAGGAGTGTAGTTCTTAATTAAGGCTTTTTACCTCCTAAATCTATAATTAACTAACAATTTATATATGTCGATCAATCTTTTTAAACTTCAAGTGGGGAAATACTTTTCAACTATGTACAATAACTCAGTAAATTAGTTTTCAACTGACCTGAAGGAAAGTCATAGCAGGGAGCCCTGGGGCAAAGCAGAGTAGGATATAGTTTGTGACGAGAAACAGCCCCTGCATCATAATGAGAGGCTTGTACCTCAGGAAGTCAGTCAGAAGGAAAACTGGGAAAAGGAAAGCCAAGTAAGAATATGTCCAGATAGGAAACAAGTAGTTGGTTACCTGTGGGAAATAAGAGAAAGAAAAAGGATAGCTGATTATTCCTGTCTGTGCTATGCTTATCTAATTGCCAGTCACAACTGCAGCGCTATTACTTTCAATAAAAGATACTTCATACATGACTGGACATGTCAGAGCATGCATGTGTCTGATCCTTACCACCTCCCCAGAGATGTTCTTTTGTGGTCCAATGAGGTATGGTGTCAGGAACGGCTCTGCTACTCTGCAGTTAGCAAAAAACCCATAGAGTGACAGGACTATGGTGGGATAAGCCCATCCGGATGACTTCAGTCTTGCCCAGCAGCCCATGTTTGGAGGTTAGGAGGTTTCCTTTAGCTTGGATTTCCAAAGCAGCCACCTGCTCATCAGCTGCAGGAATATACACATAATCTTTATGATCTACACGTGCCCTAGTCAGGATTTGTGAGCGACAGACTTTGACCTGTTAGGGATCAGAAGGCTTGGTTAGATGAACATAAGTGCAAGCCTCTAGTGTATAATAGATTATATCACCAGGGCCGGAGCAAGACAGGTGGCCAGGGTGGCACTGGACACCTCTGAAATGTAATTGGACACCAAGGACTCTTTTTATGCAAGCACAACTGAGGGGTGAGGAGTTGTAGCATAAGGGACAATATATTACATGTTGCTGCTTTATCTAAGGCCTGCCCAAAAACAACAGACGCAATGAGCAGCAACGCAAACTCTGTGCATGTTTATATTTTCTTTTACTTACAATCAATAATAAATACATTTGAATATATTAAAAATAAATACATTTAAAAAACTACATATGCAAGGCTATTCACCTCATGATAGCCTGAAGCAATGCAGCAGTGCTAATGTAGTTATATGGTAGAACTCAATCAGTTTTAGGATAATGTATGGAAACAAAGTCAAATTTAGTTTTCAATGAGTGCATTTACACATCATCTCAGTTAATCAAGAGTTCCATATTGAAGCTGAAACTATATAAAATATATATTGAAGAATCCTTAAAGTGTACCTCTGTATCCAAGTCACTTAGAACTATCTAAACTAGAGCTACATGATCCAGTGTGGTTCAAACAGAAGGCAACAAAGGCTGCCTACTGTAACTACAGCATAAAAATGTAGGGGAACTAGCCTGTTACCAGTTTTATTTTTAACAGGAAGAAAAAAGGATGAAGAGAGGGAGCTTTTTCTGACTTTTATGAGTCAATACAGACACCAGCCCCAAAGTCAAGAGCTACATAAGTCACTGTGGTCAGACACAAGGATCCGCTGATACTAAACCAGAACTGCTAGGAGGAAAAGCCAATGACCCCCAAGTAACAAATCAAGTAGGTTACTACATACCGCATCACAAAACAAAGTGTGAACCTTTTTGAACTTTACACAAATATTTGATGATCCAGTTTATTAATATACATTATTTTTTATAGTTTATTTATTTATTTATGTATTCATTTATTTTAATCAAATTCCAACATGACCACATTCATCACAGACGTGTATGTGACTGTGTTAGAGTTAGAGAGTGATAGCTATAAAAAACAGTAAGAAAAGCAAATAAATGAAAAAACAAAACAAAACAACACTTTTTTGTTCATTTGATTAATAATATCTGATTGTTTTTAATTTTAATCATTTTTGTATCACACATCTGTAATTTTGCTTTGTCTTTCTAAAGATTTTACTTTATTACATAATTTACTTTTTTGACCAGCAATTAATCAATTAAAAAAGAAGAATGAGAAAGGGAAGAAAAGCAAAAGAAGAAGAAAAATAAAAATAAGTACGTAAAAGGAAAAGACTGACGCAATGGGCCTACTGCACGCGCTGAGGTAACCATAGCAACGATTTGTTGACTTGGTCTTTCCCCGAAACAGTCTCAAGAAATGAGACTCAAGCGCTTTCTTCTCAGATATTATCCTCCAGGTAACATAATTTATTTATTCTGAAACAATTTATATCCCTCATTAGAGCAATATGGCTTCAGTTCGTAGTTTCTGACAGGAACTTCCCGTTACTGAATATTTATACATTTATATTTATTCTGCTCGACCGAATGTGAACTGTTAAACAAGTTGAGCTAATACGGTTTACATATCACGGCTTGGTTTGTGCTGGCATATTTTAGAGTAATATGCTGACAAACGCAGCTTTGGACTAAGGTTCTGTTTCGCTTTCTCTTCCTGAGTGTGTAAATGCAGCGGGTCAGTGGGTAGTTTCACATGTCTTTAATGCCCCTCTGCCTTTAGGTATAATCCTCGAATATGAAAAAGGAGGACACTTGTCGACAAAATCCATCGATCTTTTGGATTTGACTCCAGAGTGCGTGAGTTTGATCTATAATAACTATTTAGTTAGACGGTGACTCTAAACTCACATTTTGTAACGCAATATTTGCGATGCAACACTACAACCTAAATTATCCCCAGGAATGACTGCTTGAAATACAAATTACTCTGCTTAGAAAAATACTGCTCTCAAGATTAAGGATACTTCATAGAAGAATGTTTCATTGTTTTTAACTTTTTTCCTTTTTTCATTTGAAGAATCGTTATCTTATTACCATCTGACATTTGAAAATATGTGGAAAAAATCTGTGCATTTTCCCCATTTTATATAGAACAAACCCAGATGAATTGGTGGCAGATATCAGGCAATCGGAGCCTCTGATCACTGATTCCCGGACTGAACAGGTCAAAGAACTAGTTATCAAACTTCAGCAGAAACAAGGTCAGCAGGACCACCACAGGTTCTGTTTTTGCAAGGTCAGACACAAAACATGCAGTAAAATAACATGATTTCATCCTCATAGTGTATTGAGATCTGGGTCCATCGGTCAACGTAATTGAATAGTTGCTGTTACTACTGTGGTGTGCTAATTATGAGTTGCATAGAGGAGGTTATTGAACCCAGATAAATTTTCTCCTCTGAAGCTGCTCTATTTTAACTAAGCCATGCATTTCATAACATGTAAGATAGAATTTTATTCAGCATCAAATGACTGTAGGAAGATATTTGCTACCTGATGTGTGGATGTAAAAGTCTAGACAGGAAGGAGTTTTGTGTTGTGACATTGGCCGGGTTTCCCAGATAAGAATGTTCTTGAGATTTACGAACGATCTTAAGAAGATCTTACCAAAGAAGGAGCGCTAAGTTATGACTGTTTCCCAGACGCCTTCTTAGTAGCGTTCTTTAGGTCCTTCTTAGGAACTCGCTCTAAGATCTTCTTAACAGAAGCAATCGAAACCAGGAGCATCGATTAACAACCGGTGATTCAGCCCAGACGGCAGCCACAGCACTGATATTCCAACTAATACGCTGCTGCCGGTCTGAAAATGGCCAAGCTGTATTTAACAGATGCAATAAATCAGCAAATAAAGCAGGTAGTCCATGCAGACACCCCGTGGGAAGTTAACTGCACACACCGAAGAACAGAGCATGCGCACACCAGCCTTTACCGCCGACGAGATGTCCATCCTCATTAAGGAAGTGTGGAAACATTTAAGGGATGCTGTTTGTTCACTACAAGAATATGCTGTAAAGCAGCCATGATAT
>JAVQJG010180302.1:0-21188 GCA_036024015.1 Craterocephalus amniculus
TTCATAGATTCATAGAATTCTTGTACTGCATCTTTTTGTTGAAAATAATCGATAGACTAATCGATTAATCGAAAAAATAATCGATAGATTAATCGAAGAAAAAATAATCGTTAGGGACAACTCTACCTCTCATCATAAAACCTTTTGTGCAAACACAAAATTTTATTGTGAATCATAAAACGACTTTATCAACAACGCTGATGGTATCTCTTACCCGCCTGCCCCACTTTCTCATTTATTCCTCACTCGCGTCTGCGGATTCTTGCCGGTCGTTCATCAATCCAAGAAAAGAATTGTGTTATTCACGCACAATCTGGCAACAATGACTTATGACAATCTGTGTGATTAATCATAATCACACAAAACAACTCAAGATTCCTCAGGGGATACAAAAAGCGTCCTGCTAATGTTCAAATCAGTCCAACTGGAGATGAGATGTAGCATGACAGATTTAATATAAATCTTTGTAGACAAATAAATAAAAAAATTAATTAAAACAACCCTCAAGAGAAACCAAATATTGCATTTAAGACACAGTTTGTTTGAGATGCCAGTTATGCGATGCATTTGGCTCCCCTTTCAAGACCTTATATGAGTTCTTGTGGCCAGAACCCAATTCAGATGGAGTATTTATGAGGTCCATTCAACCTGTGTGGTAGCAGTGACTGAGTCAAGGACCGTAGGACCAGAGCAGGCTCATGCAGAGTCCTTTTTTACACAACAGCAGGAGATAAGAGAGGAGATTAAAAGTGAATCTATGGTGCTTGGAAGGAGAGACAAGGAGATGAGGAGCAAGACACCAACCTTCGGTGGTTTTCTATCCCTCTTCTTTCTGTGCACCCTCTCTGTCTCTCTATCCCTCACACACACACAAACATACAGAGGTGCATTTCAAGACTTTTATTCACACTTTCTCCACAGCTGAGCACATACATGAGCTTTTGTAAAAATTTTATAACCCCAAGCAAGCCCCTAGCCTGGCCTGAGGGGGCTTATGGGTACTATATACCACTGAAGCAGAGAGCAGCCTCTTTCACTATTCAATTAAACCCCTGGAATAAGTGGTGAAGTGGAGTCACAGGGGGGAAGATACAATTGGTAAAACAAAAAAAAACGAGTACACAGACACACAAATAGAACGTAAGAGTATAAATTATTCCCCACATACAGGTGCACATGCACACACACACGTACATTTGCCCTTTGTTTTAGCAACAAAGGCTATCTTCAGGAATGCAATACACAGTGGATTGCCAGGAGAGGAGAAGGAAGGAAATTGAAGCCATTAGAAGCCTTATTACTTTTTTATCAGAAACTGGAGGATAAGCAAGAAGAAAATAGGGAGGAAGGAAAAAAAGGACATATAAAGTTTAATGGGGGAGGAGGGTAATAGGAGAAAAATAGAGAGGAGGAAAGACAGTCTGATATAAGCCAAAGGAGATGGAATAATAGCGGGACAGAAACACATAGAAAGTTGCTGATGAAAAGAGAAAATTGAACAAGTGATAGGAGGAAGACCAGCAGGAAATAATCAAATTCTGGTGCATCTCAGCTCGCTGACATTAGAAAAAAAAAAAAAAAAGCTTGAGTCACGGGTGCCACTCAACTGCTTGGCAAGAAACTGTGTCCTCTGCTTCGCTAACATCCTCTTTCATCAGCCCCTTTTCTTGGCCACACAGTAATTGTGAGGATAGTAAATGTGTGTGTGTGTGTGTGCACTTCCTTTATATCCCCTTTAGATTAAAAAGTGTGTGTGAAGTGCTAATGTTGATGAATGATTCAAAGGGTGACTCACGGGAAAGAGAGGGTCGAGACAATTGTGTAGGAAGTGTGTGCTTCTATAATTGCAGATCTCAATATAAGATGCTCTTAGAACTCACTTTTATTTTTCCTCCATACCTGTTATGTGTATTCGCAGTTGTAGAAAAAGCTCATATAGCTTGTACTTTAATGCCTTTTTGCCCACACTGTGACCTGAGAAGCTGAACCCACATTTTTTCTTTATTTATTTTTTACATTAAGGTCAGGGTGGAGGTTAACATTACACTTTAAAGCTTTGACTGCTGTGCAGGGAATAGTGCATATCCAGCTCGCCTATCTCGACCTTCCAACACAAACTGTATTGCTTGACCCTCTTGATGTCTTACTCCTTCTCTTGCATGAGCTTGGGCTAATTCCTGTGTTCAAATGAGGAGAAAGGTATAGAAACTCTATCTCTCTGGATGACATGCGTGCTAATTTTGGTGTAGTTATGCTTTAGCAGCTATATGAGTCTTGTTAAAGAGTCCTCAAGGACATCAGAACGACATACCCAATAAACACACCCCAGCAGCTCTCACAGTCTCCTCCAAAAAACCCTTTGATCCACACGCTAATCTCCACGCTGCGTCAAACATTGTGGTGGTTCACGCTGCTGACTGAGAGTGGATGATGATACCTCAATGATACCACAACATTTGTATGTTAGTGTGTGTTTGGGCATGCATGCGTGTGTGTGTTGGCCCATTATCTGTGCCTTAGAGCCCGTAGCAAACACTGATGGGCCCTGTGGTTAAGTGCCTGTCATAAAGGTCTTAAGTGTTTTGGGCGAGCATGGAGCTCAGTGGCCATTTGCAGCAAAAAACTGCTCATGAAACCCCTCGGCCTCAGCATCGTCCTGCGAATGGAAATGATTCAGTCAAAGATAACCTGCAACTCACCCTCGTAGAACTGGAGGAAGGATTAAAGATGCACAGATTCGTAAAATGTAAATAGCTGCCTGGAGGAGAATTATTTACCTCTTGCAAATGATGGAATATGATTAAATGTGACGGAACGAAGAATGGCGGGAGCCGACATAGCTCAGAGGTAAATCCTTCTCATCCTATTTAGGTAACACTTTGCGCAATCTCTTGTGCAATTATCAATTATCCAGGAGGGCAAAACGTAACCGGAATGAAAGAGAAACTTGCAATTTGTTGCATATTGGGGGATCATTTGCATTAAATAGAGGAATCCGGCTACAAATCCAGAGCATGCAATCTGCTCAGACTATTCATTTTCCGAGTTCAGCTTGTAGCTTTAATACGAGAAAGTTAGATCAGCGCAGATACTCCTAATGTATGTGGCTGGAGTTTAGAAACGGAGCACTAACAGTGTTTATTAGATACATCACAAGGCAGACTAAGTCTCCCCCAGGCACTTTTTCTGTTTTCATCTAGCCTCTTATCCTCATGTGTTGATTTGACTCTTACACCTCTGGGCACTCCCTGGTGTTAAGATAAGGTGGAGAGGCCTTGCATATTACAGTAAAGATTATTTTTGGCATGCATATTCATTAGACTAAATGGAAAGAAGAGTGCTGGTATTTGCCTCTTGTGTTATGGATGTGGTGCCAGCTTCTCTTTCTGGGCTTGCCAAGGTTTCAGCAGTGTGGGATGGAGGAGATGCAAGGTTATTGGCCCTCACTAACAAGGACTCAGAGAAGAGGTCAATCCTTTTGTTTTTCATAACTCTTTTCACATTCACTCTCACCCTGTTTCTCAAAGTGCCGTATCAATTTCACACACTCCCAAGTGGCAGAGGGATTTAAACTTGTATTACAGCCTGAACTCAAATCCTTTTTTTTATTAATCTTTAAAAGGAAGGGGGTTATATTTTGCATGTAAAATGCCTTTGAAGCCTGGAAATTCAAAGGAAAATATGAACTATGTACTGACCACAAGGACTTTTATTTAGTTTTAATTAAGAAAACCAAACCAATTTTTTGTCTCTCTTAACATTGCTCAATGACATCCCCACTGAATGTTTTTTCCAAGGGTGAGCTCCCTCTTCACAACAGTCATGCACTCAAGTTTAAAAATGTAATTTTTTAAAGTCTTTTTTATTTCTGATTTCAATAAAAAAGACTTCAAATCTTCCCTCAATAAGGCAGCAGGATGCCCATGTCTTGTTTGGAACACCCCTTTTACTTGTTTTCCTGTTGAGTGTGTTTTTGCTGCTGTTGTTCACATCACCTGCAGCTTCACACACCAAATGATTGTTGCCTGAAGCTAAAGAAAATGGCAGCTTTGTCACATGCTGATGTATATACATAGATAGCTCTCTGAGGGTTTACTGTTTGAAATGAATTACAATGCAAGTCGGATGATGGAACACGATGATAGAAGTCCACATTAGCAGAAAGATGGCTGAAGATCCCAGGGCGGTATCTCATTTTTTTGCTGAGCTTCAGGCTCCCAAAGCAGAATATTCATCATGTTAATAATCAAAATGGTTATAAATAGGGAAGCTGCCACGATCATATATTCTGCTACTGGATAGAACCTGAAGTAGAAGTTTAAGCACTTGTATGTTTTGAGTTTGGCTAAGCAGCAGCAAAGCCGAAAAACAAACGGATTAGCAAGAATGTGTGTTTCAGAAGGGGCCTTAGTCAGTGTGGGGTGGGGGCTTTAAACTAGGACTGTGGATGGTGTGGAGTGAAGGGTGGGGTGGATTTTCTGGACATCCACTTTGTTAAAGTGAAACAGAGCAAAAATGAGCTGTAAGCTTAAAAAAAGCTCCCCAAGAACAGAGAGGGAGCCTACCATCCACTTCTGATTAGTGCAGCCGTTCTGATTTCTCTCCTCTGCAATATGTATTGTGTTCCTTCACTTGCTGCGCTGCCTTTGTTCAATTATTAACATTTTACAGTTGTCATATGCCATATTAGTAAATCTAATTCATCGTAGGTGGTTTTTTTTTGTTTTTTTTTCGTAAATTCAAAGAGGAGGTTATTAAATCTCCTTATTCTAGTCAGTGCTGTGGTTTGTCCTTGCAGAGTTTCCCTTCTTGGCACTGTCCTTGGCCCAAATCTGGCATTCCAAAAGAGAAAAAAACCCCCAAAAAACAAAAGCACAACCTCAACATCTACAAACCACAAAGAGCTTCTGTGGCAGAGAAGAGGACGGAGAAGGGAGGGAGAATATAAGACACAGTAACGCTATGAGATACTAAGAATGGATAATGTTCAAGAATTTTAAAGCAGTAAGTTTAGTTATATTGTATATATATATTAGTTGTATTTCCTAAAACTACAGGTTTTATCCTGACTTTGAGTGGAAATTTATATGACGAATGATTTGATTCTTTAAAACTTTCCTGCTGGTTTTAAAGATGCGTGGGAAGGACACAGCTCCTTGGTAACCTGGTGATACTTTAACAAGAGTATCACCAGATAATTTACACATCTGAAGCACATCTTTTTCCTCTAGAATGGAACATTGCTTTATAAGTTTGGCAAATATGTTTGTCTTTGTTGTAAACGTGAAAATGTCAACCTATGATACCAAAATATTGACAGCATATCAAAGTTTGGGAAGTTGGGGTCAAAATTTCAGTTATTGAGGAGAAGCGGGCAAAGGAAAGTTGAGATGATTATATTATTTAGATGTTTTAAGAAGGAATTAAATGATTAGGCTTTCAATATTTTGAACAAGTCTGTAGTGGAAATAGCCTGGTCCCGCCCACTAAATTTCACAAGCTCCATATAGTCTATTCAACTGAGTTCCAAAATCCCAAAAAAGTGTTAGCCAATCAATTTTGAGCTTGACCAAAGAGGCGTGCTCAATGCAGTGACGCGACAGTCAGCAACACTGTCAACATTGCTAATATGGAGTAGGAGCGGGCATTTGACACAGCGGGAGATTCTGTTTTCAGCACATTAAACGGAAAGTTCTCTGTGAAATGTCACAAGTCAGAGGAAAGAGTGTTTCGATTGGTTAAGCTTTGATTGATTTAAACTTCGACCAATCACAAACAGCGACATTTGAAGTAGGCGGGTCAACTTTCTTGTACATTCAAACAAGCCTGATGCAATTTAAAATGAGTCTGGTAGAGTAATGGAGTTAACACAAATTTTTTGCTGCAACAAGCAAAGTACTGTATTCTTTGGAAGGACAGAAAGTGGGGTATAGAATTTCTGTATTTTGAACTGTTAAGTATGGTTGAATCGATCATGCTGTGGACTCGCTTTGTGGTGCTTTGCAAAGGGAAGAATGGATTTAATTAAGTAAAGCAAATGTTGGAAGCAAATGGCAGGTCATCTTTAAAGAAAAGAAAAAGAGATAGGTTCTTAAAATCATCATAAAAGCTCACAGCCACAATCGACTACTTCCATAGTTGCAATATTTAAAATACAGTTTTTCCTTTATAAATCTTAAGGCTGTTAAAAGACTGAAAAAAACCACATAATTGCTGGTCTCATCAATACTTGCCAGGCTGTGATGAGTTTTGAATGATAAGACCTTGGACAAAACATTCATTTTTAACAATGTAGCCTCCTTCACTTCATTCCTCTCCAAACCGCTTTCCATGCAACTTCATACCAAGACTCCATAAAAGGAAGCAGAGGGACTAAATCATAGTGCTGCTGCTTTTGGAACCTGGGGTTCAGATAAACAGTGAAACAAAAGACTGGCCCAGAAACTTGTCACTGTAGATAAACATAGCAAGAGACTGAGAAATGGTGTGCCCCAGCAGGACAGGCTTCCATTCTGTGTGTTTATCTGTGTGTGTGGGTTCTGTGGTTGACAGTGGTTTAGTGTCTCCATCTGGAAACACTCTGTCTTGGTCTGTTTCTTTAAAAGAAAAAAACTTGAGATGTGTAGGCTGTGTAAATATTCACATAACACAAAGGGACAGCTACACACTCGCACTCCGTACACTCATTCATAGACAGACCTGCAAGTACGTGCTGATAGATATTGTACACACAGACAGATTTTGTTTCCCTTCGTCATCTGGAGGAGCTGCAAGTGGACAGCGTGATCGAACAGAGCAACCCGGCTCTTAAAATAGAAACTCCAGAAAAGTCAGGAGGGCCGCTGGAGACGAGACATCCGCAGATAAGAGACATTAAAAGGGGCAGAGACATGGAACGGTATTGGAAAGTCAAGTCAATTTTACCCAAAGAGACATTTTATGTGGTTGTAACATCTGTCGACTGCCAGGGACTAGTCAGCAGCAGGAAGTACAGCAGTATAATGCCAGCAAGTTATCTGCCACAGTCTGTCAACTGATCCCACAACAGCAGTGCACACACATCATGTCAATTCATTGAATAATTTAAACCACAAAGTCTTTAACTCACATTGTAGCAATTTAAACACTTATTTGTCCTTTCAAGAATGTGAAATAGATGATTTAACTGTTTATACCAGAGAATGGGGTCAGGCTCCCGTTGTGTGTTGCTACCTTAGCTTCTTTGCTGGGTTCTGACAGCTTATCCAGCAATGCATGCATGTTAGCATTAAGAGCGTGAGTCTGTTCCATCAGCTGCGGAGTTCCTTCCACTAAGGAAATCACATTCTTCAGCAAAGAAGCCTCCAAAGAGAGATAAGACCACCGTCAGCAGGGAGTCTTGCGAAGCTGTTAAAAGTGTTTGGTTTAGATCACAGCTAAAGTGCTTGTGCAGTTAAAGTAAAACTTGAAAGCACAAAAAGTTGAAATTCCAAAATCACCCAAATCCCAGAGTCTAAAACTCCAGAAATTACTAAATAGATGTTGCTTTTATGATTAAGTTTATGTATTTTGAATGCAGGTCTTAATTTATGTCTATATGTCTCTATTTTATTAAATTGAGACACAAAGTTGTCATTATTTTTGCTCCACTTTTTCTTTTTTCATTTCCTCAATTTTCCTCAACAACCTTACAACAAACTGAACATGTTGGACAACAGGTGTAGTTTACTAAACTTTAGAGGAAATGTAACTTTCAGTCATTTGAAAATGAATTACATTTTCACAACAACATACAGCATATCTCAGTTAACTGTGACAGTGTGTAAGAAAGTCAGAGATCTGGGAGGAATGTGTCCCCCGCGATCAGTTTGGTCTGACACATCAGTAACATTTATTTCCACAAATACTCCTTAAAGTATTTGTGAAATTGAAACTGAGACATTTAGCATCACAGACAAAATGTGTGATATTAAATCTAACATGTCATGGGAGATGTTTGAATATGTCTAAAGATATCTTTCTTTTTTGCCACCCTTTGAGAGTGTTAATCCATACAAAACAATGAGAATAATTACATTTAATTAACTTTTCTTTTTTTGTCTTTTGAATTGAATTGGATCATTTTTCCTTTGTTTGAAGATGTCAGTGGAAAACTATGTCTAACAGTGTTTTGTTTTTTTCTGGTAAAAGTCTAAAAATTGATTTCGGATATACTTTAAGACTCCAGCTCCACCCATCCAATTAAAGATCCATTAACAGTGAGTATCCCAACATGTTCATTTACATGGTTATTCACAGAGAAGAATACACATGGACACAATATTCGGTGGCATTCAAAAAATCAGATTTGCCATCAGATCTGCCACTTCACTGGTATTCCTCCGTCACACTCGTGGAGCAACACACCGTTACAGAAGTAATCCCACTGTAACAACTGTGCTGACAGTAAGAGGCTGATCTTGCTCTGTGTTCAGCAGGGTTAAACCTAAAGCTGAACCCAACATCTAAGCTCTAAACCACCAGTCTTCCACATCTTACACAAAGCACTCATATCACACACACACAAACACACACACATCCCTTCATATCCTCATATAGTCACCTGCTCTGCCAAAGTTCATTAAATGGTATGATGCTACTTTCCCCTACAAGCTTCACCTAACCTATCAGGAAATTTTCCTCCTCATTCCTTCTCATGGCACCTTGTTCTGCTCTGCCCGCCGATCAAAGGCCCTGAGCTATACCGGCCCAGCTGGAGGTGAAACACATCATTTAAATATTTACTCATCTTCACCTAGTTTTAAAGCGACAGGTTGCAGATGAAAGGCAAAACAGTTTAGAACAGGGACTTCTAAACACCCACTGATAACATACTGTATAACCGTCACCCAGCATGACCGCCTCTGTAGAAAGGACAGTGACCGTTTGAAGCTTTATGTTGGTCAGTGTGTGTTTTTTTTTCACTTTTTTTTAAAAAGTCTTATGGACAATATTGGTGCCACCAGGGGTCTCATTTATAAAACATCGCAGTCGATCCACAGTGAAAGTGACTATGTGCACAAAAAATGAAACGGCATTCACCAAAATATAATGAGAATCTTTAATAGAAAAAAAAAGTGTGTGACAGCCACTGCAGTGTCTCCTGTGTGCTCTGTGTTCCTGCAGTATGCTGCACAGACCGTGCTGTCTTTTCACTGCTGACATTTCAAACACAAAAATTCCATTAAAAAATAATACGCTCAGTTCTTTCGTACTTTAATGCTATTTGATGTTTTTGCATTTTTACAGCCACAGATGATGATTTTATCTTTTGGGTAAGTCAACGCGGTCCAAGTGAAGCAAAATCAGTCTGTTCGTGTTAAATAAAAGGAAAGAATTTACTGAATCCTTCAGTGCAGTGTCAGCAGCCACAGTCCAGATTGTACTTATTTCTGAGGATTGAGAATGTGATGTTGATGAAGATTTAAAGAGACTTTTGCTTGAGATTTGAGTTGCTTTCTGGCAATGGGGACTGAAAAGGTTTCAGTAGTGAAAACAACACTGTTGTTTTGAATGTTTATATTGCATAGAAGCATGTGATGTAAAACAAAATGACAGAGAGAAATCACTCAATGTATTATAAATCCTCTCACATTTAGTTGATACTCTGTGGATTCAACTTACTACTACCTGATCATCTGACTCACCAACCACCCACTGTCTCCATATCACTGGTACACATCAGTCACGGTTTCCATACGAACGAAACGAGCTGAGTAAGCACTGTGTCAGCAAAGATGTTTCAGGCACGTTAAAGTGGACCTGGCAGTCGCTTGGGTACCTCAAGATTAGCTTTGAATGCATCAGGTCTCCAAATAGTTTGTAATTATTTCAGAATGAGGGAGATCTTAGTCCTAATGTAAGCATCCTCCTGAGAAGCAGAAAATTTGGTTAAAGTGGCTTCTGATTGGTTGAATTTCTCAGGGCCATGGAGGGAATGATGGTAATAATTGAATGGAGAATATCTGTTGTTGCCTGTCAAGAAACTTTAACAACTCACACAAAACACAGACAAACTACCCTTTTTCCAAGCATGACAACATTTCAGGTCCAGCCATACAGGTTCTGACCCATCCGTGATGTGATAAGTTATATCATCACTGGATGGTTATGTGGCTTAATAAAAGAAAATCTTTTGAAATTGTATTCACTGAAAGTAATGATCAATACAGGACTGCGTTTTTGGAAATAAAAGATTGCGGTCTACGTGCTTCCGTATTCATTCATTATGAATGCAGTTTTTTTCTCTCCCTTTATTTATAGTTGTGTGAACCAATTACCTACTTATTTGCAGGCCAAAATCTTTATGTAGAATATATTTATTTGCTTAAATATTGTACATAATTTTATAGCACTGTCATTTACCACTTTCTTTTTCGTTTAAAACTGGAACTAACTGGACTGACACTGTACTGGCATATGGATATACATTTTTGCATTAAAAATGGCTAATTGGCAGCTAATGTGCTATTGGTTGTTAGTACAGTGTAACATTTAGCTTCAGTTTCCCCATTAAAACAGTGATCTCTAAGATTTAGTAATAAAATCCAGACCTTTGAGTTTTTGTGTTGTTGATAATCAAAACAAACTGCATTCAGTTATCGAGGATGGCTGGGTCTTTAGGGAAGCTGAAAATGGTCAACTTGTCCTCAAAGTCTTTTGTTGCAGAAATCTTTGAGAAGAATCACTCCATCCTTACAGCGCAAAACATCTTTCTTCCTTTCTTTCTTTGTGTGATTCTATTGACTTTGTAAGAACAGAATAAAAGAGGATGATAGGGGAATTAATTAGATGCAGCATAGTAAATGATTGTGGTTTTGAATTGAATTAGCAACAAATCCACAAAGAAGGGGTGCAAGACAAGAAATGTCAAGTTGTCCTCGAAATTTCCCGCTGACATGTGAATCAATGAAATAGAAAACAAGATAGAATTGTAAACAAAAAGACAAACACTCTTAGATACAGGGCATCAAATTTTCCAGGGCTTGGCAAGTGAATATATAATTATCACATTTGTACATTAATTAACGAGTGGAAGCAACTGTTTTATCATGTGCTAATGAATTTCTTCAGGTCACAGGATGGATAGTAATGCCTTGGGATCATCGTCATCCAGCATTTCAGTCATTGAGAGTATTTGAGGTGTGTCAAGCTAACACAAATCAGTGTTGTCAAGGTCTGTTTCCCACTCTAGTTCTGCCAAATCTGTACTCCATTCACATGTGCAGAAAAAAATAACAACAAACAATACCTGTACTGTATTCCATAGCAGACATATATATAAAAGGATAGCTGCATTTCGGTCTGGAATCAGCGGAACCAGCCTATAAGCATCATCAGAGATCCAGGATTTAAGTCTAATCTTAGGGGTGGTGTCTGCCTCCTGAGCAATAAAAACAGCTTTTATAAAGACTCATTATGTAAGGTTATTGCAGCAGCCAGGAGTGACCTCCTCTAGTGACCCCACTTGCAGCAGAGCTGAAGAAGCCTCTGACTGAGACCTAGTGTTGTTTCATCACTGTCATGCAGAGGGTGTGTCACGTTTCCCATTATTTTCAACAACATTCATCTTTGGATAATCAGCTCCAAGGTCTTAAAAGCAGTCCCTGGTGTAATCTCAGCTGTTTTTATTAGCTCGCTCGCTTTCTTTGAGTCACTGACTCTGATGCTGTTGGCCCACCTGATTGCTACAAAGAGATAGCTCAGCCATAGATGATGGCTTATAAATGTCAGATGCAAACACTGGTGGATGTAAGCTCCAGCTACTGCTCTGGCATGTGCATTTCCACTCCAGTATGTTGTCTGCTTGAACCCCAGGTGTCTGTAGTTCACTACTCACACCTCCTCTCACAGGACAGACCCAGATTAATCCATCTGTTTTTTTAAGCTGTAATTTTTTATCCTTGAATTCTTCATTTGAACATCAATCTTTTGTCTATGACCACATTTGGACAGGAAAGTAGTGCTAAGCATTTTTTAAATGTGAGTCAAGAGAAACTAGTCTTCGTGATCAGAGATAATTGGCCTTTTAGGTAGTTTTCTATCAATTTCTGCCCCTCGTGTCTGTTGCTGACTGGATGTCCAGTTTGGTCATTGAGTTTTGGAGTAATATAGAAATGTTATTGATGGAATGTTGAGTGATCATTCCTCACAATAACACAGGCTCAGGATCCTGCTGCTTTCCAAATGTTATGCTAAATTAAGCTAATTGCCTCCTTTCTTTACTATAACATATTTCATACCATGTAAATATAATCAATCTTCACTTTTTGCCAGAACGTAAATGAGCTTATTCACCTGTAATGTAATGCTGTCCCATTAAAAGCAACACAATCACCACTTGCGTTAAGAATAAAAGAAATACAAACGTTTCTGCTAGCTTAGCTTTTAGTCAAAGAGAAAGCATCCAGATCAGCCTCAAATGGACACACAGTGTATCCAAAACCTTTTCTGTCATCCACACTGATTTTTACTAAAGAAAAAAAAAACTGAATTGACTTCAGATTTGAAGGCAGAGTGATTATTTTTTAAAAAGTTAAATGTTGAAGTTCAAGTACTGTAATGGTAGCGTTGTACAGTTTTGATCTCTTTATGAACTTTGTTTTGATATATTGTCTAGAAACCTATACAGAGGAATTCACATGAAATTATTATAACATATCCCTGTTTTACACGATAGTTTAAGCTTCTCATTTTGCTCATTGGAAGATGAGCAAAAAGAAAATTAAAAGCAAACCTCTCACCTCCAGAATCCCTCTGACCTTCTCTTTCTATCTGACACTTGTACAACCCTGCTTCTCGTCTTCGCACGTCTCCTCAGGATAGAATGTTGCCTTTTTTCACATGTAACACACAACACACCATTGAAAGAGCACAAAGGCAGGAATGACTAAGGGAAGGGCTAGAGGAAGTATTTGCTCCAAACAGAGAGCCTGCAGACGTGGGTGTTGACTTTTTTTTTCTATTCCTGGTGAGCATCAGCTCGACCTTTTCTGCTTCACTTACATGTATCGCATCTGAATGCAGTAGCTCCAATTGAGCGCTGACCAGCTGAGACAGGATCAATTTCTTATTTATTTATTTATTTTTGTTTGTTTTTCTCCACCTTGTGCAGTTGCAACCTGACATGGTTGTGGAAAAACATGGATTTCGTAGGGGAAATGTGTTTAGAAGTGAAGCAAGAGGTGATGGAAGAGGAGGGAGGTTGTGGATGCAGTGGACAGTATATTCATTTTTTAATAGTGCTCCTTTTGATCTGGCAGAAACATAAATATTGATCTTCTTCTCATTTCCAGTTCTGAGGAGATCATGGAGGCCAATAGCATGCTTGAACTAAGCAGTTCTGGCTCCTGCCTCAAAAAGGCTTGAAGGAAAATTTTATTCTTAATTCTTACACAAAATCTCCTCTATTATGTATGAGTTTAGTAATACAATTTATCTAGGACTAGCATATGATTATATTTATAAGCATAATGCTGTACGCATCCTTTCTTTCTAAATCCTATTTTCGAATTAAGAAAAAAAAATCCACTTTTATTTTTCATTTTCTAAATTGAAAAAGGATACAGGAAGATATATTGAATATATATATTTGAATTGTTCTCAATTTTCAATCCTCCTATCAACAACAGAGGGTGAATTATTATCTGCCATCTGCCAGAGATTCATACTCTGTGGACGATAAAATCCATTACCCAAGATGAGTGATTAGTGTGCAATCAGCTCTCTTTTCTGTGGCGTACCCCTGTCATACAGTGTGGCGTTTCGCTGGATTTATTGAGCTAAACCCTCTAGGAATGGGTTTAGATCATCCAGTGTCCAGTAAACAGCACTCAGTACCAGTCAACCGGCAGTGGCGGCCCAGAGGAATAATAGTAGGATGTGGCTGATGTATAAAAAAGAGAGGAATAAGTCAAAAACAGAAGCTTCAGCAGATATGTAGCGTTTGATCTGAGACATCTGGCCGTCTCTTTATCCTTCCATAAAAGTTATTGGTTTTATGTTTCTGAACAAAGAAATATTAAATTATATATTGTCAGATTTATCCTAATAGCCGGAGTGCTGGTCCAGCTCTACAATGAGCAGACCTTGTGTAGAGTCTGACTCCGCAAAAGCAGCTTCTTTTTTTAAGATCTGATAGGACCTGAGAATGTTTTACATTTTAATCACCTCCCAACATTGATGTACTACTTCCTCTTAGTTTCAGCTCTTCCATCTCCCTGTCCGTCACTCTATGCTATACAAGAAAAAAGGCAGCAAACAGCACTGTCTTAAACGTCTCATATGGCCTCAGGCTGCACGTCAGATTTGCTTGTGGATCTCCAATCTTTGTTTCCTCCTTAGATAAAAAAAAAAGGCTGTGCTATGTTCGCTCCACAATTAACTCAGAGGCTTGTTGTCGCAGTGCTTCTGTTTGAGTCTACTCAGACATGCAACAGCTGGGAAACCAACAACAACCTTTACACCTCTTCCTCAGGGTTTTCTCACACCAGAATTATCCCAACAGTTTTCAGCCATTAACAAAAACAACAAGCTTACTGCTCTTACTTTTGCTTTCTACTTCACATCAACAGCTACTAAAACAAAAAACACAACATCCTCTGTGAAGCCATTCAGAGGTCTTGTGGATTATAGTACATCACTGGATTAGGGCCGTGCCCCTCTGCAACATCTGTTTTATTATAAAGGCTCGCGGAGATTACAGGCGAAACGGCGTGCTCTGTTACCAACACATGGGTGCAAGATGTAATCTCATCAAGTGATTAGGATCTGTGTTCTCTTTTCATACAGGGTTCGGGAGAAAAACAAAGAGGCAGTAAAGGTGGAGAACTTATTAAAATGAAAAAGCTGAGGCAGCAAAACGTGTAAGAAAACTGCAGTTTCCTGGACTTTTAATTAAAAGTTGAGCATACAACAGCTTTTCCATGTTCAATCTTATTGTTCGTCGTGCTGCACCACATTATCTTTCCACAAAGGCTACTAAAGAACAATAAAAGAAACAATCCCAAAATTGAGCTGTTCTCTCAGGTTTTCTTTTTTCATTGTCTTTTATGATGAGTTTGTGGTGCCAAGATATTAAAAATACAATTTTTATCTCTAATTTGCTGTCAAAATTATTAATTGAGAGTAGCGTATACCCTTTCCAGGGTCAGTGTTCAGGTATGGGATGAATGTTTTAGAGTTTTTCAGGGTGCTGGGCTTTATTTCCCTCTCATAGTTTAGTGTGAATTATTGAAAGGCACAAAAATCTTTGCTATTGGGCTCATATCGATCAGGCAGGCTGAGACTGGCCAATACCAAAACAGCTGCAATTCAATAACACATGGAAATCGTTCGCTGCAAAGGTTTAGAGGCGGGATAATAAAACCCAAGTCTTGGACAACAGTAGTGTCTATGGCTTAACAAACCCAGCGACCTGCACAGGGCAGGATTTTACATCCTATTCCTGCTCACTCATGACTCAGTACTCCCTACACCTTCCTGACTGGTCCCAGGTTTTTCAGAGCAGATTGTTTTTTTCCAGTTTATGAGGAATTATGAGAACACAGCTCACTAAGTGGGGCTTTGATTTAAAACCTACACACAGGTGACTCTGGGTCATTTGACCGGCTAGTATTAACAGTGGGGCAGTGCACACTAAGCAGAGGTTTAAAAAGAAGGCTTTTCATATTAATTATGTTGTTTCTAGGATTTGGAAAGCATTTGGGATGGTGTTTGTTAATTACTGGATTGTTAAATACTGCTGATGATGTTGTTTTAGTTCATGTAAATGAAAACCTGGTACTGTAGGTCATAAGTTTATAGTTCTGTAACCAACAATGAATTTATTTGTTGTGTTTATTCATTATCTATTATTCATAGTTTACACCCGTTCCGTTTCTCTCTCAGCTGTCTACAACAAAAACTCCCAAATACGGCAGGAGAAAAGTGAATGCAAGACACTTTTTTTCAAGAACTAGTGTTTAAAGCCCATAACATCCCTTTTTCCTTGGATACCACGACAGCGAGCACCCAACAGACAACAAGCGAGAAAACTCATTCATGTATCGGTTAATGCAAGGAAACTTCCGTTTCCACCAAGTTGTAGTCCGCCTTCTGCATTTGGTTTGCTTGAAGCGAACACTCATCTACATCTTTAGGCACACCAGAGTTCACTTGTTTGATGTTAATCAGAGTTGAGTTGCATGTTCACACCTCCCCAAACTGAACAGACTTCCTGAGCAAATGGCCTAAGGTCTAAATAAGAACACCCTCCAAAAAGTCCTCACGCCACCCAAGCGCCCTTCCTATGCCCCTCTGTTCTGTCTTTGAGATTGAGACCTCAAAAGGAAAAGCATGAAAGAAATGAATACTAAGTTTTGCCACACTTGCAGAAAAATACCTTTCCAAAAGTATCCAAACCTCTTTCAGACTGATGGGTGATGTTATGTGCATTGGACGTGATGCAGTGCTGCACAGCATTAACTTGACTTGATCCTGAAGCAATGCATCCTGGTTATAAAAGGATACTTCAATCAGGACAGATCCATTACTGCAGGTGTTCCTCTGCCTGAGCAAAGGCAGCACATTTAAGGGTTCACTCACAAATGATCCCTAAAATGCTTTAAATTTCAGATACTCAAATCAGTTTGTTCATCCCCTGTACTTATCCTGACTGTGAAAAAAACAAATTACATCATGAAAATAAAGGAGTCGGAAAATTTACTCTTTTCATTTTTATTTTCCCTTTGAAGTTTCAGAGAAATGTGGTGGGATAGATTTTCTCCTCACGTTTGATTGTTGTGTCCCTAAACTTCCCAATAACTTTTCTACATTTGTACACCACGTCCTCTTTTGATTGAAAAACAAAGCGCTTGACTCCACACAACGCTGGTAAGGAACAACAGATTCAATTTCTTCAAAAGAAAATCATTACGTTTTTGCAAGTTGGTGTGGAGGTGTTCACTCTGTTGTACTTTCTTATTAGAAGAAAGTATTCAGTAAACAATGGTGAACATCTTTTGATATGTTAACTTCACAGATGCCATGTTGGACAAAAAGTTGTGAGAGGTTCCTCCCATGCAGAACTTTACCTCTTACTATTTATAAAGAAAAACCCATTCAAAGACAACTGGATACTTTACTTAAAAAGCCAAGGATACACAATTTAGAATGAAAAATGAAGTGTATCCTTGTAGCAACTTTTGCAGAAAAGATTTTTTTAAAAATGTGTGGTGTTTTGGGGGGATAAGATCTGGAATGTCTTTTCTTTTCTTTTTTAACCATATTGCATTTACATATGATAATAAAATTCAGGACTACAGTGGATGATAAGGAAAAGACAAAGTGCAATAGTTTGTTTGTTACAACCTAACAAAATCAGATGCAGCCAGACTAATGTTTTCAATCCTCCTGAATGAGTTGAAGGACTTGTGAGAAGCAGCAAAATGTGGTCCATAAGAATTAAAGGAGTCTAAAGCATTTTTCTTTATATATTTGCTCCCTTCGGTAGCTGTTACCGGAAAAGAAGATGTGCCAAAAAAGAAGCATTCCCTCTAAACTGACACCAACTAGTGTTCCCACAAACACAATGTAGCGTCCAGGGCGACTCTTTTTACATCCCACCTTTAACACTGCTGGTAGTTCTTACCGTAGATTTTCGCCGTAGGCAGCTGAAGGGGCAATCGATCGAATCTTTATCATCTTTAGCTGCTACTATTCTCTCTTCCTGTGTTATTTAGAATTTTTGTAGGAGCTCTTTTTTGTTTGCTGCCGATCTCAAAGTATCCTCACTTTGTGAGCCGCAGGAAAGAAAAAGAGAATTCTTGCCCACTTCTTTTAAATTACCCATGTAGTGTTCAAACTGAAGTTAGTCTTTCAAACATCACATAGCATGCATCCTGTCCAAGTAGATGAGAACCAAAGACAATCATATATTGTAGCAGTAGCAGTTGTAAATTTCTTTGTAGTATATGATTTGGTCATGTTGTTACATTGCTGCTGGTTAGTGGATGCCAATCATGATGTTTTCACATCATATTATTATTATTATTTTTTTCCCCCGTCAGATATCAATAATTTACACTCTAAAAAGAGAACTTGGGGCCTTGGTTGAAAAACATCAATCACAGAATTTTAATTGAACTATTTTAAAGCTTGACTATTTGTTCAGAGGCAAAATACTTGGAGGACTAATAGCACGGAGCACGGAGTAAGAAGAAAAAAGGAGGCTCTATTTTCATGTCTCTGATACACTCTTACATTTCAAGCATTTCGACTCAACGTACAACATTTTTATCTCTTCTGTTTTGGAACATGTGCAGCAAACGCAGGTAAATGGCATACAGCAATTAATAGTGTGATTTTTTTTTTTCTTCATCAATGGCACGTTAAACACCCCCACCCCCACATACATTAATACTGCACATATTGCTCAATGTGTGTTCAAATTAATTTTGTCTCTCCATCTCTGCAGCAAATCGGTAATTGTTTAAACTAACCTGCTTCTCTTAATAACGATCACATATTTACTGAAAACAGCAACACACATGCCATCTTTTAGACACACACACACACTTAAACACACACAGACAGATATACTCCCCACCATCCACTCCTAATTAGGAGCTAATTATCTAGGCAAGTGTAAACAATCTCAGCAGATGGCAAAAACCATGGCATTAGCACTAATGACCTTGAGCAGTGTGAGACCAGAGGCTTCAAGTCAGGAACAGCCTTTCTCGTTATGATATGCTGCAGTTTATTTAAATGCCACACACACACACAATCTCTTTTTCTCTTTCTCACTCACACACACCCACACACACACATAAACACCGAGACACAGAGCGTCAACCAAGGTTACTATTAAACCACTTTCCATTAATTAAAGTGTGCTTTTGTTGTTTTTTACATAGAAAGTTTTACTTTCCAGTGTTCTGTTTTGGAGTTATTTTGGGTCAGTGAACACATTTACAGTTGATGTCAGAATGAGTAGACTTGATGCATATTTTGCGTGTATGACTCTTTTGTCCTTGTTATGTACTGTTTTACATCTTTTTGCACATGAGGAGGAATTCTTAATGTTGGACACATATTCCCAACATATCCTTCACTCCATGCAGCGTTTACATGTTTCTTCAAGCTATAAATACGCAGTATTCCCTAAACTTGCACCCCTATAGGCAGCAGCTGTAGACTCTTAAGAGTATTACAACTTTGGAGCAGGCATCATTTTCCATTTAACTTGCTATGGAGTCCCATTTAGGTGGCAGGAGGTTGGATTTGTGATGCTATTAGACTTTAGTTTTAGACCAAAGCTTTCACACAAAAACACAATACTTCAATCACAGTCGTTCATTTTTGCACTAAATATTATTTTGTTGAGTTAGAAGTCAGAACTAATTGATAAGGGTTAGAATCCACCTGTGTCATTTTCTCCCCATTACCAAGATGTTGGGTTAATATAAGTCATTACAGCAATACTTAATTCACTTCCTGGTTAGGTTTAGACAAAAAAAAAAAAGACAGAAAACTTGGAAAAAGAAATCAGAAATGGTTTATAGGCTTTACATTCTTTTAAACTAACAGCCTTATGTACCTACCATACAATGTTTTTAAGATAGCGAATTGCGTGTTTATTTCTAAAAAAAGTACTTAGTACATGACACAACAGCATCAAAGTCCAACTGCACTCCAAGCAGTTCACCTGTTCATGTTGAATCCTACTCTTTGATTTCTTGTTTGTGTTGTTCTCTCACATGTAAGTCACTTTGGGTTAAACCATCTGCTAAATGACAGTAGTAGTAGCAGTATTAGTACCCGCTTCAAATATAATCAATCAAATACTCCTTTTGGGAGGAAGAGCCTCAGCTCTCAAAATGAATCGCAAGTTAGCAACAAATATTGTATTAAAGGGTGGATCCTCTGCAGATTGGTGTGTTCTTCTGAGGCCCATTTAGGATAACCGAATTCTGGGTTCAGGGAGAGTTTTGAGGGCTAGACTTTGAGCTATATGCCATGTTCCTTTAGCTTTAGATTCTCAGTCCTCAGGTCATGGTAATCATTAGAGCTCGAATAAAGTCAAGACGTCTTTTATTTCTTGGATCTTGAAGATTTTTCACCTTTAATTCTAGTGGCTTCTTCAATGTCCAACTTATGAGATATCCTGGGTTACAGTGTTGAAACATGGCATTGGATGAAGGTAAAGCTCAAAATTGCAAAATGGGTAAATTTCTATGACTCCAAAAAGGTTAGTCTTACACTTGTGAGTTGCACAATCCTTTAATTCTACATAACTTGACACTTGAAATGTTTCAAAAATGCAGGAGCATTTTGAGGAGCCCAGATTTGGGGGAGGATTGTGGCTCCATAGACCAAATTCGATCTTCATGCAACACATTTTTCACCAAGATATTTTCTCCTTTGCTGTCAGTTATAAATTTAGTCTGTATTTAAATCTAATCAAAGTAGCATTTCCGCTTTCTTTTTCTTTTTTTTAACCTCATGAGAAATATATATATTGAGAGATGAGAGCCTTTGCTCATATACCCCAGTTATAACGTGAATGTTGTATTCCTGGTTTTATATACCTCCTACACAACTGAATCACATCCAAGCCTGTATTTGATTCCTTCTCTTTATCTTTTCTTGTCTTTCTTTCAAAGTGAAAACAGCATAAAAACTTTGTCCCAAATACAAAAAAAAACAATGACAATAAAGTGATGGAGTAAAGGGGGTGTTTTTGAAGGGAGAAGACAGAAAAAGAGAAAGGAAGGAGGCTGCTTTGTGGCCCCCATCTGCGACATAAATGGCAAAGGCAAGTGCCTTCTGGTGCCTCGCTTTCAAAGAGCCTTAGCCCTTTTTCTCTTCCCACCAGCCCAGCCTGGCATAGTTCTTTCTGCCCTTTTTCCCTACAATGACAACACTCCTCTTTCTAGGAATGCATCAGAGGAATGTTTCTGGCTCTGATCTGCATCATAAAAGCATCCTGATATATTTGGTAAGAATAGACAGGCTGTGCTAATTGCATAAAGGATGCCAGTCTGGGTTTCTTGCCGTAGCGTTGCAGTACTTTAACCCTTGTATGCCCCCTGGACATTTTTGTCCACTTAACCAAATTCAAAGCTCCCTCACGGATAATCACCCGGCTCACCGGAGCTGATTTTTGGTGAAAAAGTGTCATCCTGTAT
>JAVQJG010180303.1:0-13407 GCA_036024015.1 Craterocephalus amniculus
GGTGTGAACGCCAGACCCGGGTTGACCCGCTAATTTTGGGTGTTTGCATGGACTACCTGCTTTATTTGCTGATTTATTGCAGCTGTTAAATACAACTTGCCATTTTCAGACCGGCAGCAGTGTATTAATTGGAATATCAGCGCTGTGGCTGCCGTCTGGGCTGAATCACCGGTTGTTAATCGATGCGCCTGATCTCGATTGCTTCTGTTAAGAAGATCTTAGAACGCGTTCCTAAGAAGGACCTAAAGAACGCCACTACGAAGGCGTCTGGGAAACAGTCATAACTTCCTTCTTCTTTGGTAAGATCTTCTTAAGATCGTTCGTAAATCTTAAGAACATTCTTATCTGGGAAACCCGGCCATTATTAATAATGTAAAATTTCCTTATTACATTCGTAGTTATACATAGTTATAAACGTCGACAACAGGCAAATACAACATAAGATCAAATCTAAGTATCTTGTAGTAGACTAATAATGTAACAACAGGTAGTTAATCAAATACTGATTCATAGAAAATTATGAATAATCAAGTATGTTTTTGGCAGGCATGAACATTTTTGATGATGGTGACGGATGAAAGACGAGTGCATTAGTTAAAGGAAAGCTCATCGGAGATCCGATGCTGTAATTGTCCCAAATAGAAAACAGTTAACTGCTTTTCACACTTTGCCAGTTTAAATGTGAAATGTTACTATTCACAGCCTACTTAGCACATACTTGGTAAGGGGTGTTGTGCATAGATACAGGCCGCCTTGCTCCAGCAGAGAGGGATGCAGCCGCTGTTCTCCATTTTTTCTGCAGGAGCAGCAGTTTCACGTTGGGACACGGGGCCCAGACAAAGCTGCTGGGCCCAGAGTACAGCATAGATCCAAAGATAAGGACTAATCCCTGCTACTGCCTTTTGCAACTACATAAGAAAAATACGTCCTGGTGGATAAAACTGGGGAAAAGCAAATGAAGAGGTGCTGGCCATTTGCACCTGCTGTGTATCAGAGACCAAAAGGATTGTCCCAGATTTCAGGCAAACTTCATAAAAGCAAAGGTCCCAATAAAAATAAACAGTTTTCTGGTTCTATAAAATCTGATGGTGATGAAGGTGCAGGAAACACCAGTCAGTGGCTCGGACATCTATCACAGAGAACAAGTCCAACTGACAGACACGATTAAAACGTGTTAATCACTCCATCAGAATGAAATAAAAGTCTCTTTTCTGCAGATGAACAGACAGCAGAATCTATGCGAATTAATGTTTCGTTTAAAGTCACTCCTCCTCTGTTAACCTGCTTACCAAACAAATTAGATTCACTTAATTTGAATGTAAACCACCTGGGGGCATAAAAGAAAGAAAAAAAAACTGAGCAACAGATCACAAGACTGCAACTTAGTCCTCTGCAGCTTGCCGAAACCTTTTCATGACTTGAAGCAACTTGTGGTCGAGGTCCATATAATCCATCCACCCATTTCATGTCATGACCTTTGATGTAGCCAAACACCTTCACTGTTGTGCACCGATATGTGTAATGAACTCCTGTCAGGAAGCTCCTTTAGCTTCTTTGCCTCAGGATGTAAAAGTCTCAAGGGATTGAGATAATTCCATAATTTGCTGAGCGACGAAAGCTTTCAAATCAGAAACTGCAGCTTGGCTCCTGTAGGTAACAGATCGTGTCCTTCCCATTAGGTCATCTTGTGGTCCAATAAATCCTCGTGAAGTATCAAATTCACATCATTAATGCAGACTTGATGATCCAATTTATAGATCCTTAACATGAAACATAAAGTCGGTCTCATCCATACAGCCATAAATCTTGAAACGCTCGGCTGGGCGCTGCATGTCAAGTATCCAAGATATGGCACTGATAGCCTTTTCTGGAATAGAAGACTCTGTACAATTACATTAAAGCACAACTTTCTAGAAAAAGGTAGTAGTCACTTTTTGTAAATCCACAAAATTGTTAAAAGGGAATGACAAAAAAAAAAGTAAGAAAAAAAAAATCACAGAACAAAGAGAAGAGAAACGAGCATCAATGAAAAAAAGAAACAAAAATGTAGGGCGGCGAGGGGTGCAGAGAACTGGAGCATAGTGAGGAAGCGGAGGATGAGAGCAAACCAATGCAGGAGGAAAAACGAAGAGCAAAGACGAGGACGAGATGCAGAGAGGAAGAAAGAAGAGAATAAGGTTCAAGAATGAGTAGAAAAGATTTTCTTTTAACAGAAAGTAAATATATAATGTCAAAAAAAGGGAGGAAAGTAAGCCGAATAAAGAGTAAGCTGAGAAAAACCCCAGGGAGAAGCAGAGCCTCACATCCTCCGAAGCTTTCTCACAATGCTCAGAGCCTGCAGGAGGTAACCGGGCCACAGCAGGTTTCTGATGCTGGAGGGAGATGTGAGGTGGCCGAGACCTGAAGAGGTTAAGCAAAGAAAAGGCAGGAACATAAAAGCTGTGATGCAAAGCCCCTCTGCTTGGGAGTCAGACCAAGATGAAGATGAGACTGTAGGAGGTAGTTTGATGCAGTAAGTCCATTTTTCAAGTCAGTCAGCCGTTTGTCATCTAGTCTGCTTTCTGACGGATTTCTTCGGCGGCATCGCAAGACAAGCAAGATCCAAACATAATTTTCAAATCGCGCACACACGTAGCAGCAAAACACAAACAGTGTTTATCCGGAGAAATCCTTTAGCAGTCTAAGGAGAGCACCCAAGAGCTTGTGGAGGGAGAAAGTATGTGCATAAGCCCGACTGAGCCAGTATAAGAGCACGCATGTATGTGTGAGAGAAATATAAAATAAAAGAGCGTGTGTGAGTGTCAGCAAAAAGTACGAGCGGGCAAACGTTTCTCCTCTGCTGTGTCCACGATGTGAAAAAGCTGCTCTGATCACTTACAGGCAGGAGCAGGGAGAGGAACGATGCTGGTGTGTGTGAGTGTGTGTGTGTGTGTGTGTAGGGCAGGGAAGGAGAGAACAGGGGAAAATACTGTAATTGAGATCTGATGCAGTGGAAAGTAGGCAAGCTGATTGGACACTATGCTAAAGAGCAGCACACTCTTCATTAATAATAAACCAGCACTCATATGATCACACACTCCCAAGTGATTTACCGGGAGGAGCGCCAAGCTATTGAAAACACACTTTCCACTCTTTCATGCCTTACAAACCTCGAATCTCTCTCTGTTGGACCCCTTGTCTGCCTCTGCTGCCCTCACCAGGTCTCTGCTGCCCTCTGCCCACACGGTTTTAACTATGCTCAAACATAAATCCCCCCCCTCACTGACACTGAAGTAGCCTGACAGAAATCCTTCTGATGGGACAGAGCGTGAGACGATTTTAGCTGCGAATTTAGAGACACAACAGCCACACAAATCCCACATTCTTGATCACATGTCCAAATGCTCTGCAACTTCTTTCATATTAAATCGTCAATAATAAATACATTTTATGTAAATGTTTGTACTATAAATCAGCAAAAATCTTTAGGAACTAATAAAATTATTTAATTTACTTTTTAATCATATGTGGTTAATTGCAATTTATTACATATTATTCCTAGTTTTAATTAAAGGGTAATGTGGTCCTTCTCACACAACTGTTTTGAGAAGTTCGATGCAGATGAGCAGTGGATTCAACAGAGGGGCTTCAATCATTTATTGTCAGCTAGCAAGCAGACCCACATTTTTTATAACTTTTCTAAATCAGTGGTTCACAACTCCTCTCTGGCGTGCAGAAGTTGTCGAAATCAGATTTGCAAACATGCAAAACATAAGCAAAGACACTGGATCATAAACAGTCTGTGTGAATGAAGCGAATCAAACACTGCTGTAACACAAAACGATAAAAGAGTTGCCATATGAACAAGTAATTGTGTGTTTTATAGAAATCAAAGAAGTAAAATATTTCCTAAAACCGACAACTATGTGCAAACAGCTGAATGCTATGATTTTAATTAAAACACCGCCGACATTATAGTTTAGGAAAAAATGTCAAACACAGAACTAAACCTACATCCACTGCAGATAAAATAGTGTGGTGGCTCTGCGACTGCATATTTACACACTGATTTGCACACCCATTATCTAGGCTTTCAGTGTGGTTTGAGAGAAAACAAAGTTTTGTTTTACGGCTGTTGACACTCACGAAGGACATGCTGCATCCACACCGACCCACTTTTAGGTTATTTTGCTGTTCGGCACAACATTAGACCTCTTTCAAAGACATCACTCTCAAGGGTGCAACAATACATAAAATTTACAATTGGGTTCGGTTCAAAACTTGTGTGTCACAGTTTGAGATTTTTTCAATACAAATTTTTTAATTAATAACAAATATTTGTTTAAATACAGTTTTATAATCCGATGTTGTAATCTCTCAAAATGACGCATGCTCTTCAGATTTTTCCATCATCACTGTAATAAAAACAATAAATATTCTCCTGACCCCCGTTTCAGTGAATGCATGTTGGAGGAGCAACTGAGTACAGATCCACTGAGCTTTCAACACTGAACGCATCATCAAAGCAGAAGTTCATAAAAATGTTGTATTGTTTGATACAAACAATACAGTGGTTTGGTACGCACCCGTATTGAACAATGTGATACAATATCAAGTATAGTTGCACTCCTAATCACCCTGTAAAATTCCACTCTGTCAAACTGATATATCGTCCATTATTGGACAAACGAAGGTGGATTTCAATTTTTGGGGGAAAAAAAATGTATCTTGCAAGCCCATGCTAGCTTGGCAGCAAAAAGAAAGGAAAGGCTCCATACCTATGGACACACACACACACATACATATTTCTCTATGTACCATGACTTTCCAACAACATGAAGCACATAAAGTCTAACAATATCCGCATGTTGGCTCTTTTACAGAAACACCATGCTTAAAGTTTAGTGGAGCAGCTCAGGACATGTTCATTAAATGAGACCTACAGGTAGAAATATTTTAAGACTGCTCTTGAAGTTAAAGTGGAGAATAGATATAATTCTGCCTTCCCTTTGCAAGCGATGACAGCAGATGATCCCACAGTGAACTTTATCAAAAAGCTGTAAAATTTAATTTGTGTGTCCTCCACCGGGAGTCTTTAGTTCGGGTTTCTTCTCTGCCTTGCTTTGCTGCTCTATTGCCATCAGCGTGAGAGCTTATGTTTGAGTGGCTGAATGAGGCAAAAACAACATCAAGCACCCTGGAACACCTCAGATAACCACAGCACCCAGAAAGAGCATCATGTGATGAGGCCAACGCTGTATTATGCCGTTTTAACGAGTGATCCTGATCAGCAAAAACCAGAAAATAAAATATCTACAATTGGAGATGTAGCCGATTAAAGTCTACTTAACATAAACTGTGTTTGGATACATTTTAGATACAGGATGTAAGCTCTGATGTGCTGTAGGATCAAGTGTTACCTTGCAACAACCAAGTCAGAATACTGGTGCTACATGCCTTATCTATCCTTCTGAAATTATTCAGCTCTACGTCAAGCCACTCCATGACACCATAAATGCAGCTCTCTGTCAGACTGAGCTAACAGGAAAACCAAACAATAAAACATGATGGAAACTTTAGCTTAAGCATGAAAAATGAGAATAAACATGAACATTTTCATTTTAATAATTACATTACTCCAACTCTCAATAAAGTCTTGCAATGGATACCAAAAGATCTCTAAATATCTCAAAACTAAATCATATTTATAGGCGTGAAAGTCAGATTAGAATAAATGTAAGATTAATTTACTCAACATCACGCACAGAATGTGTCACTAAATCTAACTATAAATCTTATGATTTCACTGACAAGAGTATATAATGATACTATATGTATTTTTAAATCACTGAATGAATTAAAAAAACATGTTAAAATTTGTACTCACCAGCGTAATATGATATTCTGGAAATATCTGAAACAGAAAAGACAAGAAATTAAAACTTCACTATCATCAATGTGGGAGTAATATTCAGTGACTTGCAAAGTCGATAATACACAGTGACTAACATAACTCAGAGTTCAGATCAGAGGAACACTGTAAGGCAGTTTTGTGGTTCCTGAACCTCAATAATACAACAAATTTTGCACATTAAAAATCCACTGAAGAGACAAGATATTGTGTCCTTCTAAAAGCGTGGTCAGGAGCCATTTGTTGGACCACATTCCCCAGTTTACATTTAAATGCCTTCAGTCATCCGTCAAAAAACTAAACGGAAAGCAAACAAAAAAAAACTGACTAACAAAAAGAGGCAAAGAGGGAGACATGCTAAAGAAGCAATTATTTACCGAAAGACAACAAGCACAACAGCTACCAGGCACACCAAAGAGGACTTTGATCGACTGGAAAGTCTAACAATCCAATCGCATTGATTACCTCCTTTACTGACAGGAGTCAATTTCTAATCTCACTAAGCACATCCACTTAACATGTCAGTCAGTGATCAATCCGATCATGCAGCACTTCTAATAAATCTGGAGAATATAATATGTGCTGCATCCCAGACAGCTGGAGCGAGGCGATAACCATGACTTAGCAGAACGTATTGCTCTGTCATGCTGCAATAACTTTACCCTGACTGTCAATTCTGCCTCATGACCTCAGCCACCCTCCACTTTCCACACTTCTATCACGCTTTGTTACGTCCTCCTGCAGAAATGACAGCAAAATGAGCAACATGATGAAATGTCCTGTGCTCTGAAGCTGTGCTGACTTCTGTTACTAAGCAACAGCCGCGAAGCAGGACTGTGGTGCTAATAAGGATGCCAAGGCTTTGTCTTATAATATGTGTTGGATAAAAAAGCTGTGTCCTAATTCCTTACTATGACTGGTGCACACTCTGCTGTGGACCAAATGTTACAAGTATGCGCCTTCCTGTTTGAAATATGCACAAAATGTTGGTTTTTTTTTTTTGGTGTTTTTTTATATAACTGAGATTAAAACATGATTTGAAGTGAAATACAAATTAAAAAACTGTAAATCAAACTAGTCATCAACTGCACTGCACTGACGTCGTCCTCAAACTGGTATCAATTCTCTTGGGAAAACATCTTAGTGCAAATCTAAAAAGCAAATTATTAGTAATTTTTTAACACAGCTCACTGCATAAAATTGTTATTTTGAATGGGCATTGTGTGAAATTCTAAATGTGTTCCTTTATGCAATACAACACTTAACCCACTTTTACCGGGTGCTCAGCGTGCGTTTTGCCACCTCACATAATTTGCTATAATCACATAATCCAATTTGTTCCTGGCAGTATTTTGTCCAAAATGTGGGCAACAAGTAGCTACGAACAAAAGCATCAATCCTGGCATTACTCTCAGGTTCTTTCCTCCTGAACCCAGTGGTAAACACTGCGTCGATATATTGAGCAATTCTCAGAGAAAGAAGGCCAATGGATGAAGTACTGACACATTTCCTGGTGTTATCTATGAATAGTATTTTTGTTCACTCCTGTTTTTTATAACAACTTAATCATCTCCCTCTAAAACCAAATTTACTATATATTCAGATCCATAAAACAGTGAATATTGCCACACATACCCATCTTTTTAAAGACATTTTTCAGTTACAAATCGAGGTATATTTTCTAAATGTCACCAGAAATAGCCTAACTTTAACCTTTCAATTTCACAGTAATGTAAGAAACACTAGAGCCTTAAAGCGGCAAAGAAACATCTGTCACTATAACGGCCTTTCACATGTATGATCTCTCCTCTGAGCTTTTCCCTCCTACTCCATCACATTCCCCCTCTGTAGCAGGCAGCCTTCTCCTTTCTCTCTCCCACTCAGAGTAAAAAACACTATTGCTTCTGGCTGTAAATCACAAAGGCTATGCCAGTTGACTCAATGCTTAGGGCATTGCGCAACTCAGCTCTCATCAAGAAAACAACAGCTATTCACAGCTTCTCTCTGCACCGATCAGCTAGGAAGAGTGGTGTATGGCGGGATAGAAAGGCAATGCATCATCAGAGAGAGCAGCGCAAAGTCGCCACAGTAGCAGCTTTAATGAGGCCGCTGTCACAGTGAGCAACAAATATAAAAATCCTATTGTAGGAATGAAGTGTCTGCAGAGGCGGGGAAGTAAGAGAGTGAACTCTCATACACTTATTTCACATCTGCATTTTTGATGTTGAGCAGACAACAACTTTACACGTGCGCAATAAGTGCATGTGCACCCACACTGACAATAAAAAGAAGAAACATAATTACCACCATTACCACCATTCAAATATGAAATAAAAAAAATCACTTCAATCTCAAAATTTTGGGGATTAACATTTAATGAAAATCATGGTCTAAATCTGAAAACTATTCGACTAAATTAACTGTATATGAGATATAACACAATTTTTTATTTAAAATATTCTATTAAAAATATATATGGGGGTTTTAGGTGGGGTTTGAGCCTTTTGAGTCACTCTGGCTTGGTGGAGGTCTACGCTCTCTGGGTGCAGTAAGTTTTCGGACACCCCATACATTTGGTTAAAAATAAAACAAACCTATTCCAGTCCATTTCTCTTAGCACATTTAAAACAAGCCATTTAAAACATTGTACAATATAAGCCAAAGATAGATTAGAATGCATATAAAAGAATAAAAAAAAACAATAAAACAATAAATACATGTTTAAAATAGTGCATTAAGAATCACTCTAAGGTCTCCAAATGCAGTTTCTTTTTTACAGCCACAGCAAAAATACCCAACAAAACCTGAAAAAAGCCTTTAGAATTCTTTGGTTTAAAAATATTTTTGATTGTGTGCATTTTTAAAGGAGTCCAAAAACTTATTCTGTTTCCACCAATTTTTTTCCCCACCACTATCACTTATTTCCACATTTGAGAAATTATTCAACCATTTGTTTTCTTTTTGTATTTTCTAATCTAAATGGTTTGCAATCTTGCTTGATAGAAATTCAGAGCAGCTCTATGGTTCTGTAATATTTTTGCTCCATAATGCACTAAATGTTTTAGTGGGTGGCACAAGCACACACCTGGACTCTTTTATTACTAATCACTGCTGCTGTAATACATGCAGAACTGCATTGCTGAAATAGGCTGTGTTCCATGTGTGGGAGGCAGCAAATATTGCTCTAAAACCTCCATGTTCAACCAACAGGTGACCAAACCTACATACCAACAGGCACGTTCTCAGTTGAACTAAGCACTTAAAACATATGAGCTACTCAAAAAAGCTCCTTATATCCTATCATGCTACTGTCATATTGTCTATTCACCTAAATAGTCATGAGATGTCCCAGTCAGTGCTTTTGTTTTATTTCTAACTCATCTATTTCTAACTAATAGGCTGCTAATGGGTGAGGGTATAAATAAAGAATGAATCAAATATTCCATAACTTGTTTAGAAGATATAACTACAGCTTTATGTGAACTAAAACAGCAAAGCTTCTCTACAGTGGGGCGTTTTAGTACAATTACTATTCTATTGCCTAACACAGAGCGCTGCCAATCCGGAAGAACCTAAGCAAAGCAGTGAGCTACTGATGCAAATAAGGACCAGGGATGGTTGAACAGGAGTGCTTGCCTCTTTGCTCATTTTCATTGGTCTTTCCATGCGATCTGCTGATCAAAATATGACACACTCAGATCCAGCAATCCAGTTTTAACGGTGACACTGGGTTTGCACTCTGCAGAATATGACACAAACCGTCATATATCTTATCTGCAGCTATTAACGTAATCGCTGAAACCATGGCCCGGGGCACAGGGAGGGTGTCTGATGCACATCTGTCCTGGAATTCAATACATCACAAGAAAGTAACCACATTTGAAGGAAGACATGAGACAACACAACTTAACTGAGATTATATGGAAGGGTTTTTGTCTACTTAATAGATTTAGGGGGTGTCTGCTAAAGTATGTTATTTCTAACGACTACAGACACAAACAGAGCAGACGTTTCATTTCCATACTGTAGGTCCAACTTTTCTTTACAGCTAGGTACTGATGCAAAGAAAAGAAAGAGTATGGTCATAGTTTTGTTTTTTAACAATTATTTAAACTGTCAATGATAATTGAGGGGTGTTGCAGTTAAGTTCAATTTTACCGAAATACGACATGACCAAACATGACTGTCAGCAATCTACACTATCAGATTTTTAATGGTGTTTTTGAAGAGCAAACAGTAAAAAGAAAACACCAGAGCCGCATTCAACAAGACAACAACAGTAAAAGGTCAGGGTGATTAATTAAAAACAGCCTACTTACAGCCAAAATGAGTCTCGCTAATGAGAAGCTTGTTAAATCGTAGCTTTTAATCTTTTGGCTTTCATTGTCAAAAGTATCAAAGACCATGAAGCACTTGGGATCACTGAGTGTCAAGGAAGTAATAGTTATAAGAGCCCATTTTTAGGTGAGTGGGAACTAAAAATCCTTCAATAGAAAAATAGAGGCGCTCTAAACTGACAGAACTCAGTCATGCCATGTTTCAAGGAGGCAAACCTGGAAACCAGAATGCAAAGAACATCAAGGGAAGGAATACCAGCCCATTCGTGCCATTTAACTTATTTTTCTAAATATGTTGTCAGCAGGAACCAGCCAGCTTAATGAAAGGAAAACCGAACTGTCAGTATTACGAGTTTATGCGTCTTTGTTTGTGCTACACTCTCTACCTGTCTGAGGTTTTCACATGCAACTGCTTGCACAACGGTGAGCAGCACAAATTCCTTTCCAGCCCTCAGCCTGCCAGATCCTCTCTACTTACATGTCTAACGCCAAGCGCCCATACATTGGCCTATCAGACAAACACAGCAATCAGCCTGACTATACACCTACATACCTCCAGTAGTGCAGCCAAGAAAATCCAAGAACTGCATGTCTGTCCTTGGTACACAGAGGATAAAACCTCTGCCCGATCACAAATGTCCGTGAGGGTTCCTCTCCTGTCTCTCCACTTCCTAGTTGCACTGTATACTGTCACCTTATAGGAGAAAGAAACACCCGCCCATAGGTTTCGGAATAACACACCAGGGGGCTGTGTTTCACCTCCAAACAGCTGCTTCCTTCTTTTCCTCTTGATTTTCAGAGCCATCTGATCAGGGGCTTTAGGCTCTTTAAATATGGGGCCCTGGCCCTGCCCAGTTGGTTTAAGAGTACAATGAATGTAAGATCTCTGAAACAATCATTTAAATAAACTTTAACCAATATTAGTTTGAACTCACTTTGTTTTAATTTTCATTGTTAGCAGCAAGAGTAAAACAATAAGAGACCCGAGGGTTGATGACAGGCAAGACATTAACATACATCACAAAATCCTTACATTTACCAACTTATGTATTGGAGTTGCTGCTCGTATTGCAGTCTTAAATTTTTTTAAATCAAATGACTCAGTTAAAAAATTGCTAACTATTTCATTCATTTATTTCATTTAATTATATGATTCATTTTGCACCTGGTTATGCAGAATCTCAAGTTAATACAAAAAGAACAAAAAAATATAAATCACATCTGAAAGCACCATTTTTATTGAAAAGGAGCAGATAGAAGAAAATCTTACGAAACCTGCCGCTTTATAAATCACAATGCATAAATAGATGGTCTGTGAGTCAACTACCTCATTATTAATACTCAATAACAAAAGAAACAGCTTTTTAATTAAAATCAATTACAATCTACATAACAGCCACAGTTCATAGATTCTACATATTCTATGCTTTTACATTTTCTTAAACTGAAAAATATTTAGTCACATCTTCAACTATTTAATAAATTCCACAATTTAACGCCACATACTGAAACACACGCAAGTTTTAAAGTGGTTCTTGCAAATTGTTCTTCCTTCTATTGTCCTGATCTTTTGAACTAACACAAAACCTCTGCAGGTGATAACTCATTTTTATAAAACCAATTTGTAAATTCAACCATTTCGTGTTTTATATGAACTATACACACTTTAAAATCATTTGTTGAACAAAATAAAATTTGTATTGCCAGGAAATAAATAATTTCTAATTACAAGAATTGCACAGTAAGAGCTCAAATATGTCAGCTATTTACTTGGGCAATGATCATTTGTAAACATGGTTAAGAAGTACTTATTTTCATAAGAGGTGTGCTTTGTTCCATCACATGTCCTGGATCACTGTGTCATACTAGCTAGCCAAAGATCCCAGCTCTTCATCAGCTGAGCTTATAGACCGAGGAACGCCACTCCACTGCAGCAGCAACAAGTAGGGCTGTCACAATTATTATATAATCGGCAGATATCAGTTATTACAAATGAAAACAAATATTTGTCATAATCAGCCTTATTCAAACGCACAGTCACCGTTATGTGAAGCATAAATATCAAACTTCAACTTTGGTTTTGTTTGTTTAATTGAGCAGCAGATAAGCACATTTTCAGTTGCATCATCTCTGTGTTCATCTTCTGCAGCACATGAAAATAGTGTTGTTACCACCCAGTGTGTATTTCAAGGTGCCTCACATGCATTAGCACAACTGCATTCAAGTAATCATTTGCTGACATTAATATTATGGCTTTAATTTCAAAGCCAAATGCCACAAAGCTGGCATGGAAACATTCTGCATTAAGCCAAATTAAAAAGTATAGGATCAAACAGATTTACAGCTAAAAAGTTGGCTGACAGAAAAACTAGTACTACTGATCTGTAAAATCGTCTTCGCATCAACCAACCCCACTGAATTCTCTGAGGTTGGTGTGTTGCAAAATGAAGGTCCGTCTCTAAACTTCACAATATCTGACGGCACTTTGACTGACTGGTTTCACATTGCCAAAGAAATGCAGCCATCAATACAGCTGAAAAAACAACACTTAAAGAAATGCTGCAAAACTTTTATATGTAATATGGATTACTAGGAAAAATGTAAATACAAAAAGAGCCGAATAATGTTAGAGTTGTCTGTATCTATTTATAGAGTGTTACTTTTCAAAGAGTGTATTATTACATTAGGATTAGGCTTAGGTTATCACCTCAATAACTGCAAATAGTTCCCTATTAAAATTTCTGAAATTCAACAACCCTGCTGCAGAAAAAAAACAAATTCGAACTTCCACAACACAGTCAGGCTGACAACAGATAGGATGCCAACTGATGCATGTGTGATTCGTCTCTCTCTCGCTCTCTCTTTGTGTCGCAGTGCACAAACACAAGTGCCAGGTATATAGTCTATATAGTGACAGGTAGTGTGACAGAGATGCTGTTTGTATGGGTAGAAAAGAAATCAAAAGAAAGCCTCCTAGTACCAACATTTCATACTGTAATCATATTTAGGGCTGTCCCGATACCACTTTTTCACTTCCGATACCGATACAGGAGAGTTGACACGATACCGATACTTACATTTTGTTATGAGCAAAATATTGGGTCAAACCTCACCTCAAAAAGGTGTAAGTAAAAAAAGTCCACAACACAAGGTGTGAGCAAAATTGAGTCATTAATTATC
>JAVQJG010180324.1:0-27440 GCA_036024015.1 Craterocephalus amniculus
CTCCTGCTACTACTACTACTACTAGTGCTACTACTACTACTACTAATACTACTACTACTGCTACTACTGCTACTACTACTACTACTACTACTACTAGTGCTACTACTACTACTGCTACTACTACTACTCCTGCTACTACTACTACTACTATCATTCAGCAGACGCTTTTATCCAAAGCGACTTACATTTGAGAGAACAACACAAGCATAATATCAAAGGGTAGGATACGGCATAGATACAGTAAGTTCCTTTCATGACAGGTCAAAAGTAAATGTTTACCCAATCTACAGGACGTTTGGTACCAGCGATGTGGAATACTACAAACTCATTCAAAGGAGTTGACTTCTATAAGTCCAGATACCTTGATTCAACTCCTTTGAATGAAAATTACCTGGATGATTGAGAACCTTCACAATACAACAAACTCTTAGGTCTTCCAATGGGCTCTTTTCCATTTACCAATCATTCACACAAAGTCTCACTGTGAATCTTTTAGTTTGCTCCACATTTGTGGAAACGTCTGCCAGAGGACCTGAGTGCCTGACACTGCTGAACTTTTAAAAATGAGATTCAAGACCTTTCTTTTAACTCTGGCTTATAATTGATTGTCTTTCTTAATTAAATGAACTGAATAGAGGTAATTAACTCCTCTTCTGATGCTTTCATTGCTTTTTTTTAAAGGCAATGTTCCTGTTACATATTTATTCTCGTTTTAGTTCTTAATAATATAGTGTTTTCAATTTTTCTCTTAATTTGTTAAATGTTTAATTTCACATTTTCCATTATCAACCTGATTTGATAGAGTTTTTCTGCTTATTTATTATCAATTTATAGAACATTTATTTTTCTTTAACCTTTTGTTGTTTTCCTTCATAATAATAAACTTACCAAACCTCCAACCTAAACATGGTTTTAACCTGATATTTTTACATCTCTTTGTGGAGACCGTTTGCCTTTGATACACTGTGAGAACATGTGTGAATATAAAACATTCGATTGAATGACTGATCTGGGTTTCATTTTAAAAAAACATTTTTACCAATACTGTATCTCAAAATGCTGTGCTCCATAATCTGCTCTAGTTTCAAAACATTAAACATGCATAAAGAACTGAATAAATACACCTTCTGTATTTTTTGCATCATGTAGAAGATCATTTTCCTACTTTTACACTATGTTAACATCGGCGTCATCTTTGACATCACCTTAACGACTCTCATCCATTTAACTTGGAAGTCCATGCATAGTTTCTGTCTGGATCTCTTCGAGGAAACTGGAATTCTTTCTGAAAGCTGCCGTTTGAAGGTTTGCTGCAGCCCACCCTCAGAGATCTTCTTTTGAGGATGCTCCCCAGGTTCTCAATAGAGGTTAAGTCAGGAGGAGATAGTGGCCACGCCCTTAGGTGCAGCATGGGGTGGTTTTATGTCTCGCATGAAAATAATTTTAGTGCAGAAAGCACAGTGGTGGTCAGTTAGAAACTGCTTGTATTGTTGCAGAGGCCATATTAACAACGCTCAGACATCTAAAGGGGCATACCCTTTCAGTCCTCATGAATCCAGCCCAAAAGCATCACTCCACCACCATCTTGCTGCTTTGTTGGGACATGATGGCCATCCACCAACCGTCCAGAAATCCATCTGTCTGGACCGTCCAGCTTTAATCAGTGAATAAAACAGTTTGAAATTAATCTCCATGTCTTTCTGAACCCATTGCAAATGTTTCTTTGTGAGAATTGGTTATGGGTGACCCAAATCCAGCTTCATGCACACCTGCAAGCTCAAGAGAATATTGCATCAAGAGATTGATGAGGTTACACAAGATACCATTGGTTTCTAATACCTACTTCCTGCTCATCCATCAGTGGCTTCTAGAAGGTCGCTTAATACTAGGTTTTCCTTAATGTGTCTTCATCCAAACAAATCTGTTTACTCCCTAAATCTATAAGGAATTATGTTTTGGTTTTGCTTATATTTTACTAGTTCTGTTTTTTTGCATCCTCTTTGGCAGTGGGGACTTCCTGTTTGCTGTGGTAGTGGTGCGACTGGGAGATTCAATTCATCAGTCTACTCATTGCCAGATTGTTGCCTTATCAAGGACAGATTTTATTCCAGTTCTAAAGTATTGTTTTTGGATTGGATTGTTCTTGCGGATATTTTTCCAGAAGAAATTACTGTCCAGACTGGAGATAACCATCCACAAGCTTGTTTTTAGTGTTTTTTTTAGTCTATTAACGTTTTTTTGTGTTAGTAGTGATCTAAGCAGACAAGAAAAACAACAAAAATAAAATCTTCCACAGATTAACTAAAATTAAATTTTACATGCTTAATAATTCAGAACACAGTATACATAGGGAGAAGTTTAAGTATTTTATAGAATATATTTACGTTTCCATTAGCTGGTTGAAGTTTGAGATCTATGGTTGTGATCAAAGATGGGAAAATTTAGACTAAAACATGCATATTGATTTAATTTAGGGTTCATTTGGCATTAGAGCTGTTTGGAACATCAGAAAAAGAGGAGAGATAATCCTGTCCCATCTGTGGTATTCATTTTCTCCCGCTAACACACTTTCATCTCTTACCTGTTCCCACTGTTAGAAGTGGTTGTCGATCCAGCCTCGCTCGCAACCTGTCTCCATCTCTTTCTTCCCCTGCATCTGTCCACATGTCCGTCTGCCAGCCCTACCTCCCACACTAACCCTACCCCCCTCTCCTCCAACCCGTCCTCCGTCATCAGGAGATGAATGGTGCTCTGTCACTCGCCAGACTCTTCAGAGGGCCGGTGCTCCGTATGAGGAAAGTGCCAGTCATTAACAGAAGGGGGAGGAGGGAGAGAGGCAGGATGAAAAATGAGTTCATTTACGGGCAAGTCCTGTGAGCCGCGTAACGTCAGCAGCAGCAACCCACCACCCCTCCTCCTCGCATCACTTTCTGTGTGTGTCTGCTAGAGAGGCTGGGGTGAGGAAGAAGAAATAGGAGGGGTTGACGAAGTAGTGGAAGGAGTTACTCAGCAGATTTTCACCCCTGTGAAAAAAAAGAAGCCACTGCCTGTGAAAAGAACAAGATTAAGAAAGGTAAGTTGGGAGTGAGAAGAGACCGAGCATTGAGGAAACGGGTGGGGGTAGCAGTGGAGGGATTAAACGATGCCTCATTATTCAGATCGGAAGGGCCAGGATGAATTTTAGCCCAAGATTAGTCACAGCTTAGAAATCTAAAGAGCTAAGTTAAACTGTCTTAATGAAGGGTTCACTTTCCGTCGTCTGTTGGAGAATCAAAATGCAGCCACATAAAGCCGTGTGTATTCTTCAGTTGATGTAAAACCGAGACTAAAACACATTGAAAAATCTTTTCTTTCAACATCTAAGTATCTCATCCATAACAAAAGCAAAAATGTTTTTTTTTCCTGTGGAAAGAAGATAAAGAAAAAGAATAGAAACTATAAATCTGCTTTAAAGCAGGCCAGAAGAAGTGACTGTGACTTGTTTCAGGCTCCTGCAAGAGAAATTCATAAAAGCTAATCTTTTGTGTTTGGTAGTTTATTCCCACAGTATTGTGAGGAAATGAAGTACAGAATTTTTACCAATGTCAAAGCATAGCAGATTTCAAATGGGATGCGAAATGTTGGTAAATTTATCATTAAAACTTCATTCAGCAGTTATTCTCGTCGATTTTTCCCCCCATGAACCATACCCAAAGCTTCTTTATTCGAAGCTGTAGACAATATCCAAACACTTCTTTGATTAAAATGCATGTTTTGTAGCATATTACTGCAAACTCAATTAGTCTACTCTTCTGTACACACTAAGGGGGCATTTGCACAAGGAAAGTGTGGAGGACTTGGTTCGTTTGGGAAATTTGATTTGGATTGCTTTCACCCCCTCACACACTTTATTCAAGAAAACAAACAATCTGCCAATTTCACACAGTAACAATTGTGCAACAACCACTAACCAACAAGAAAGAATAAGAAAAGGCAGCTCCTTGACTGGCTCTGAGTAAAAACAATGGAGCCAAGTTTACATGGACTTCTTACTTTGGTGTTTAAGCTATGTGCTCCCTAGAATCTGAATCGATGAGCCCTGTGTCATTTCCTCTCTTTGATACACTGGATGGTCCATTTGCTTTCACCCTGCAAGCAAACTTCACTCGAAAGTGAACCAAACCCCCCCTTTTCCCCAGATGTTCACTTATTTGGTCCACACCAGCCAATGCATGTTGACCTCACTGACCTTTCTCATGCAGGAGCACAATTACAGCACGGACAACTTTTTTAAGCACAGTGGCTCTGTGATCTTAATTTTGTTCAGAAAGTGGCCAAGTTACAGTGTGACATAAACCCAAGTTGGCAGCTTTTGGAAATTAAAAACTGATGCATTAGTGCTATCCATCATTATCAAAACACTAAATGGGGAATATCTTTTGGACGAATGGGGTTCCTCTGTTCAGTAGAGCCCCAGTGGTGTGCAGTTAATGCCAACATGCATTGAGGTGTTTTTGGTGGTGGTCCAACTCCTTACTGATGTGGCTGTTGTGCTAAGTGCACCCAAGAGTGTGCCAATCTCCGGCGGGGTGCGCTTGACGTAAATGCCAAATGTCGAAGGGTGTACACATGTATCTCTGTGGACAGCTTTGTACTTGGAAATGTGTTGTGACTGCACAGACCTGTCCACACGCTTGATTTATTCAAGCAGCTTACCTCTCTTTGTAGATGCTGATCTACTTTGTGGGGTACATCTGAAAACCAAAAGGAACAAGAATGTCTCCACAGGAAAGGGAGTCGTAAAGAGTAGAATGACCTTTAAAACACACCATGTTGTTCTTTTTTCCATTGAATTTTTTACAAGAATACGTATCCATGCTTTGTAGGTTAAAACAATTGTGTGTTGTGCCTAAGTCTTGTGTAGCTATAAGAGCAAATGAGCTGCTGCTGGATGACTACAGTGACGCTAGCTGCTTTGTGACACATTGGCATGTGCAGGAAAGTCTCCCATCCTGTGATAAGTGGACAGTCTGTCCACAGACCTGAGCTACAGCAGGTATGGTTAAGGTTGATGGGAGTTTTTTGAGCAAATATTCATCCATGAACCAGTTTTTCCGTGAGGAAAAATGGTGATTATAATGATGGTTGTAAATAAGAAACAAGGAGATAGCCACAGTGGACATTCATCCACAGCTCTAATATTTACACATTTACACACTGATATTTATTCAATTTAAGTATATAAAAGCAGTTTTTGCCCCAACTGCAGTTGTGAACTGTATCTGACCCTCTCCTTTGAATCACCTGCAAGCATAGAACATAAAGAGAATTTCTCAGCTGGGATTCATAAAGTGTAACATTATTATTTATGTAGAGGTTTGGTCTTTACTGCAAGCTCCCCACCAGACCACTGATGCTCTGGCCACTAGAAAGAGGTGTAGTAGTTGGCATATCCAGTATATTCACATCGATTTCTCACAGTCAAATGGGTAATTTATACGTTTTTCATATTTCTATACTCTAGACATTTGAGACAGAATTGTACAAATGTGAGATTCAGTTGTTTATGATGGCTAAAATTTTAGAGTTAATCCTTGAAAGCTGTTAAACAGAAGGCTGCAGATGGTGAAGAAATGAGAGGAAAGGCAGGTTTTTTCAGTGAAGCAGCTGAGGTAAGAAAACATTGCATGTGCGCACGGTGTGCGGCAGTATTCCTCAGTAATTTAATTTCATACATCATAAATGCCACTTTGACACTTAGTCAGGCATGTGGCAACATGAAAGCAGAAACCATAAATTAAATCAAAGCCATTTCCTCTTTTCTCTCTGTCCAACTTCCTCCTGATTTACTCTGCTTGGCTGGAGAAGACCAAGGTGTTGGAGTGCTGATTAATGTGCTTTGAGTGTTGAGCCCGGTCATGGTCTTATGTATTAGTTAGAGCTTGCACATTTGCCTGCGCATAGTCAGACTGACAGAAGATAAAAAGGAAACAAAGAATAAAAGATCAAATCTTGATCCAGCACGGAATAAAAACATCACATTAACCCCAGCCTGAATTATTGTGTTTTTCTGCAAAATGTATTATCTCTTCCTTTGTGTTTGCAAATCCTCTAAGAAAATATGTATCCAATGTAAATGCAATGCTATGTCTTTCTTCGCTGATGTGATACATGACATTGCACTTCAATTAAGATATACTTTTGTCAACAAATGGGAAAGCCTCTTGTTGCTTAACTGATTGCAATATGCTCTAATGTTAGTCTTGAGTGCTTTGAACATCTTTGGTTTATCACCTCTGTCTTCGCAAGGATTTTTTTTGCCACTCATAAGCCAATACTCCTCCCCCCTGAAGGAATGGCAAACCTTTGTTTATGACTGAATTTCCCCCCAGGGCTCTGCCATTATGTGCTACTGATTTCCTCCAGCACTGTTTAATTTCAAGCTCCAATTGGAAGTACACATTAAAAGTTAACGGGTGAGATGACTATTGATTTTAAAATAAATAACACGCATAACAATATAGGCCAGTGGTTGATTTTCATTTATCTTTTTATTGCTTAATATTTCCTCAAAGTTTGTGAAACCCTTTTCTTGTTTGATATATCCTCTGTTCCTTCCTTCCTTGCAAAATATCCTTTGTGGTTTTTCACAGGCTACAGTTCGTCTTCACTATTTAATAGTTTCTTCTGTTTTCCCTTATTTCGCTGGAGTATTGGCGAGATGGACCTGCTGTGAAGAAAATCTGCCCCAAAGCACTGAGGCTGCATATGTGTCCTGGGTGGTGCAGCTGCGCCTCAGCTCGTATTGCTGGCTGCTCCCTGCTTGTACCCAGTGGTCTGTCAGGCAGCGAAGCCGGGGAAACGGTGGGATAAATGATTATTTATGATCTGCCACCTCCCATCTTCTCAGCTATCCCCAGGCTCCATTCATTACTGCTGCAGGCTGCCACTGCGTGGGAGAAAACATGTGCACACGTATGCACACATACAAAAGCTTCTGCTCTTATGGATTCTTGAAAGCGATGCACAAGCAAAACAAGAATGCACAAAAAGTCTTTTTTTCTTGTATTTCATTCCACTTAAAACCAACGTAGCTCATGTCATATACGCCGTCGTGAACAGCCGAACTGGAGACTGAACTCATCAAACTTTCCACTGGGAAGCCCCCCCCCCCGCCTTACACATCTTTGAAAATCCAATCTTGGCTTCTCATGTTCGCTGCTTGGCATTTAGTGGCACGTAGCTGATGAGTCTCTGTGGTATTTGTCTCTTTCTTCATGCATCATGTTTTTCGTTGTGCCACACTTCTAGCAGCTGGACCTAATAAATCTTGGGAAAACCCAGAAAGCTCAAGGTAGCCTAAATAATTGATCAGATTGAACATGGAGCCTGGCAGCCAGCTTGCTTAAACTACAAGGAAATCACGCAAAAAGATAGAGAACACTGTATGTCCATGTTTGTTTGTGTTTTGGAGCGACTGAGAATTCATGAGGTTATTTGTTCTTTTGGAGGCTTGTGCCAGAAAATCAATAACAGAGGTAAGACTTTTGCAATACAAATTTTAAAGCAGCATGTATGCGTGGAAATAAACCCAAAACATATACAAAGTGAAGGAATCACACTTTTTCCTCTCTGTGTTACGACACACCCAAAAACGCACACACCGGCCTCTCTGCTTTCCCCCGATCTTTATGGAAAACGAGGGGAAGCAGTCCCTGAGCGGAGCTTTGCAGTGTCAGTGTATTTGTCAGTGAGACCTGCAGAACACAGTCTATTTCGTGTTTTAAAAGCTCCATCTGACATTTTGTCTATAAAGAAGAGAGTTAGGAGGTGCTTTAAATGGAATATACATCACATACATCAAGAACTTGTTAAGCGAATGTACATATAAGTCCCCGGGCTAAAGTGATACGTTACTGCAAGTCCATTTAGCTGAGAATACATTGTTGCATGCGGGACACTGTAATTGTCCACTGGGCTTTGGAAAACCCAGTCAGAGAGTCCGTAGGTGGAACCCTACCCAGATAACTCACATTAATTGTCCACAGCTGACCATTTAAGGAGGGAGTGAGAGCGTCGTCTTGGAGAGTAGTGTACAGATGATGAATCAATATATTGGCTGATAATATATGAAGGGGAGGAGACGTGTGCAAAATGACATACCATTAGGAGGCCACATTCTTTCCCAGAGAGGAGAAATTGGAAAACATTCACCAAGTATGGAAGATTGACTGGTGCTCTATTTATAGCCCCCTGACTCAACTAATACTAGTCTAATCTTCTTTAGAGGAAACCTCAAGCTGCATTTGGAAAGTTTATTTGTTCTTCGACAAAGTCGTTGATTTGACCTTAAGTAGTTTGATATCAGACTTTTCCTTTTGAATATGTTGGTATAGTAACCACATCTTCTGCGTATTCCAGGTCATAAAGGTATCCCTTTGGTGTTGTGTGAATGAAATGAAATTACAAATCATCATCATCTCTTCTTTCGTTGTCAGACAGCGCAACAACTGATAGAAAAACGAGCAACAGCTGACAGGCGGCAGGGCAAAATGATATGAACGGGGAGAAAACAGGGCGAAGCGATTACGAAGTCCTAATTTTTTGTGAAAGTGATTTTGTGATTCAGTATGATCACCCTTTCTAACCCGAATTGATTTCTAAAGCAAAACCATAAAATTTTGTGACCCCAGATACTAGTGGGAACTATTTCTTTCAAATGAAAAAAACGGACAGAACTCAGCTCATGGGACGAAGTCGGTAACCTGGTTAGTGTTGACCCACTTCCAATGCTGGTGGGGAAATAATACAGTTTCATGTCAAAAAATCTGAACTATCCCTTTAAGCTGAATAACTAACCTGCTCCAGAGCAGGTTATGTTCTGAATAAGAAATCAACGAGTATAAAAGCACCACCTCCCAACCAATCAGCTCTCTTAAAATGAATATCTTGTCGTCATTGGTGCACAGACAATGGGAAGAGTCCTTTGGACAGAAATAGTTTTTAGATAGATGTAATCCTACAATCCCAAGTCCATTCAGCTACACCAGGGTTGCATTGGAAATAATGAGGTTAATAAAAATGTTCACACATGGCCGAACTGCAGAACCAGGAATTTATGTAACATAGAAATACTCCTGCCGTCACAGTGATGAATTAAGAATTATGACAGCTGTAATGAAGTGATATTGAGTGATCGGAGTGTTGTCCGTGTATATTGTCAGATTTATTAATATTGTATAATCTCACGACTTTACACATTACAAGACTCAACAATTTTCTGACAACAATCATTCCTGGCTGTTAAAACAGTGTTGCTTTTGCGTACATGATGTGTTTGGATTGTTCATATTTTTAAAGAATATTTGTCTGCTCCTCCATGGTAAAGTAGGCTGCTCTGCAGGGTTCTTCCAAATGTTATGAATTAGTCAGAAGCTACAAATACCACCTCTCTCATGTGAGTGTGCACTGATTGAGATGAAAAAACCCTGGGTTGAATTACAGATTTGATAACCAGCTTTGTAGCAGCGCTTTTCCGAAACCTGACTGTCTGGGTAACCCAACCCAGGTCACAAAGATGTCCCACCAGCTATGTTAATCTTACTTTGTAGTACAGGCCTCTGGTGCTATAAAGTGCCTTAGCAAGATTACTGCAGGTGCTACTCTGGGTTTCCACTTTCATGCTCTGCAGCAGGTTACAGTCAGTAGAAGAAAGGCACCATCTCTGGACCATCAGTGGGTCAGGCTGTATAAGAAATTTCCTGGATCACTGACTGTGTGCTGATGAGTGTGGAAAAAGTTGAAAAACTGGTTTGACTTCAGAGAAAGTTTATATCCTATATCGTTCAGCAGGGTTGACAAGCTCTGGTGTTCAGACTGTATAATATGTGTCAACCACAATCCTCATTTTTATCATTTCAGTTATAGTAATTCAGTTCCAAACCTCTTTTCCCCAAGCCTTTTGTCCTTAAACTCACTTAACATTAAACATTTGTAGTTAAATGACTTAAAACGGATAGTGTGACACATTTAATTGCATCTTCTCAGTATCTCATTTCCCCCGCCACCCCAACGGTGTCAAAACTATTTTTGTGCATTAAAATTCCCCAAAATGAGCATCCTGTGTTAATTTCCTTCTCAAGGCGGCTAAAAAACAGGTGTTCATATTGCAAAATGTATCCGTTATGATCTAATCACAGGTGTGCTAATTTTATAGGCCTTCACACGTAGTTATACAACCGAAGTTTCCTCAAAGTGATGCCATGAGAAAGCTGGGATAATTAGCCATTTATGACGTGCCTTGGAAGTTAACGGCACTTCCTAATGCCTGTTGAAAACACCTGGCTGTGAGTGATACAGTAAAGCAATAGGCTGGGGGGAGGAAAAGCCTCACTGTCACCTTTTCTTGTTTATATCTTCGTTCCCTGCCAGGACGACCCATCGATAATTACACACAAATTCCCCCCGGCTGGAAATCTTTTTTCCCTTCTCACTTTCTGTCTCTCCTTTGATTTTCTCAGCTCTGCATGTCAACACTGTCAGGTCCCTTGGCACCGACAGAGCTATCCGCTGTCGCACCCTCCCTCCCTCTGCCCTGTCCCATTACAATGACAACAACAGATAAGAATATTTATTATGTTGGCTCACCACTCCCCGTTCCTCCAAACATCTCTCAGGGGAGCAGCTTCTCACTATCACCCTCAAAAGCCTCATTCAGTTAACAGAAAAAAACCACATCCAACCCCGGCCTTGATGCTTTCCTTTATCAGTCCAATGAAAGGAGAGCCAGAGCATGAAGGCGTCTCATCTCCTCAGCTCCTTTTCTTCTCTCAGAGCTCCCCCTCCCCACTTTTAATTTTCATCTTTCTTTTCCTGCTCATTTCAGAAAAAGGGGAAGGAAAAGAAAAGGGGGGAGGGAAGGGGGGACCAAATGAGAGTGGGACGCTGGCTTGTGATAACTGCCATGCAGAATGGACATCTCCCTTGTTTATTGGCTTTTGAAATTCAATCCATTGTCTGGGACGGGAAGTGATAAAGGGAGTGGAAATACAGACGCTCTTATCATGCCAGCTCAGTGAAAGGAACTTTTTTTCCCTCCTCCAGATGCCTCAGTTTGTTTTGGGGTACGTTTGTTGTGTGCACATCGCCAAATCCGAATAATGGGGTCTGAAAAATGCATTCATTCAGCTGATTATTTGGACCCGGCTATGCCACTTACTATTGTGCAGCATTGTTGTGAGTAGTCATCACATATAGTGGAAGCACACAATTGAGAGCGGGCACACTTGTCTCATAGGCTTTTCCTTGGATGTGGCATATTTAAAGGTCGAAAATGCTCTTGTCCCCCAAATGCATTGTAGATGATGTAGAACAGAGAATTGTGGCCAATTCGTTGACCATTCTGGCCTTTCTGCTCCTTTATTGTGTGGAATTAAATATCTCACTCATCATTTAACTGATGTCAGTAATGTGACTGGTTCCCTGTCCACATCCCAGTGACCCACTGCCTTAATGTTTTCTATGATTTCTGCTTCAGCACAACAGGCAAAAACTGAACAGATTATCTCAACAGCCAAACATTAAGTTCTGCAGAAGATTGTAAATGATCTTTGAAGTGAAACCAGGTTTCACTGGTGCAGGGAAACATTGAAACCATGCAGGGACGTGAGGCTAAAGGGACATAACTATGCAATGTAGAAAGAAACACAAAAAAGAGGGAACTTAAGGAAGTATGGCAGCCACTTAACTCAGCTATAAGGTGATTCTGTTGTATGAACCTGAGATAAGAAGGTTACTTCTTGCTTCTGCAATAGAATCTTAAAGACCCACTATACAACTTTTCCACCTTTAAACTCTGCTTTTCATTTGATGGCACACTGATGCCTATTATATGCATTTCTAGAGCCGTCACGGACCAGCAGCGCCCTACGGCTGAGAAGCCACGCTAAAGAACTTTGTACATCCGGGACGCCGCCTGCTGAGTTTTGCTTTGCGCATGCGTTACAAGGTAGCAAGGGAATGTAAACAAACCGGCCATTCTGGACGCACACAGATGGATTCAGCAAAGAAACATTAAAAGACATTATTGGAGTAAGGAAAAAACCCAAAGCGGCCAAAGAAGAGCAAGCGATCAGACAAGAGTTGAGAAAAGAGTTTTTTACTGTCTGGAGAGAGCTGACAGTATAGGTAGAATGCAAGATGGATGCACCACAAAATTTTTCATATAAGTCTGTGTTTCATCCATCCATTTTCTATACCTGCTCCAGGTTTAGATCACATGTAAGAGGAATCTGCACTGCTCAGCAAGGGTTCAAGCTCTGAGTGTTAGCTGATATAGTTGAACACAGGGAGCACAGACTTCTCAGCTAAAATGTGAGTAGTTGAGAAAACGTAAAAAAGCGTAAGGCAACCAGCTTTAAAGCATTTTTAAGGGGTGTTTGAATTCTTCAATACACACTGTTACCTCACAGCAAGGGTCCTGGTTTCAACCTCAGCCTTTATGTGTAGGTCCTCTCCGGGAACTGGCTTCATCCCCTAGTCCAAAGAAATGTATGCTAGGCTAATGGTTATTTGTTTCTCTGTGTCGGCTCTGGCTCTTGCCAAGTAGCTGCTGAGATAGACTTCACCCCTCCCCTCCTGCATCGGAACAAGCAGGTGTAGAAAATAGATGAATGGAACTCAGACATCCAAACTCAAGAAACTTTTAAAAAGTGAAGCAACCAGCAGTAAACTTTACTACAGTGTTGGATCTGAAATGACTTTTTTTTGGATTCCTGCAATTGTGGACGTTACTTTTTGGTTACAAATGAAATTCCTGTTGTTACACATGAAGCACAAGGACAGACTGATATAATCAGTCAGTCCGGAGTGAAATATACCAACTCTGTGTGTTCATTTAAATAATCAAAGTTTTTTTTTCCTTTGTAGAAAAGCTCAAACCAAATGACAGCTATTCAGATACTTGTAAAGAATTCATGGATTCTGCATGAATCAGCACACTGTACATTGTTTATTTTACTTTTGTGATTTTTATCTATTTTTTCACTGTTAAGTTCAAAGAGCGTTCAAAGCCTTAGTTCGAGGTAAACAAACTTCTCTGTTTGTTTGATCCTCAACACACACACAAACAAAAACACGCACACAAAACCAGACAAACAGAAAGAAATATGCAGGTATGAAATCTAGTCTCTTTTCAGAGAAGTATATGTTTAAATGTTTGAATGTCTGAACACACCTGCTCCTTATGAATGAATGAGCAGATGTGTCTAATAAACAGATGTAGCCTCTCAGTATGAAATGAAATCACTGTCAAAGAGCTTTAAATGTGCCTTCCTGTGATGACTGGCAGGGTCAGATCTTTGACTGAAGCCCGGCCACATGCTGTGATGGACATATTTCCATTGGTAAACATGCTATTAGTCTGCTTCTTGGCTCCAGAGATGCATATGTTTATGACACATAGCACTTACAAAAGCATCTCTTTTTTGCAGACAAAGCCCACACCCTCACGCGGATGGCAGCAGCCTTTCCCAGCAGGACAGCAAAAACTCTTCAAAAATTGGATGAGGAACACGACTAAGAGCCCAAGGCTTTGACCCAACCTCCAAACTCCCTGGATCCCAGTCCAATTGAGTGTCTGTGCCAGATCAAGCCAGATCCGTGGAGACCAGACTTACATCCTACAAAATTCAAAGGATTCACCGTCAAGGTTCCAGACGTCATAGTGCATCTTGTCATCATGCGTATTTTGGTGGCAAAAGAGGCACCTGCACTACATAACGTGTGTTTTACTGTTGTTGGTGTTGGATTTATACAGGACTGAGTCTATAATGTGGTTTAGTAGAATTTCTTTTAACAAAAAAAGTTCTCCTAATTGGGTAAAAATTAATATTTTGGAAGGATGTTGGATGCCAAGGCTTTAAATAGTATTTTTATTCTTCAAATCTTGATATGTCAATACGAAAGGAAAATGGAAGAATCTAATAGAATTTAAAGCAAGCCAAAAACAAAACAAACAGAAATAGCATTTGTCCTTTTAATAAGCTATGGACTACACTTGCCATTGCAAAAGTTACGTATAAAACACTGGAATATTTCCTTGAAAATGGGTATGAGGATATAAATGAACTAACAACGCAATAAGCTACCATGCATCAAGCTTTGATAAATTCTCCTTTTACGTAGAAATTTGTGTTTATTTTCCAAGGACATTGCTTTTTTCCACCTGCAGTATGTAAGTTGACATGCTACAGAGGCTAGCAATGCAATTAATCATTGCTTTGTTTATGCCTTTATCTGTGCCCATCAGCATCATGATCTTCCCCACACAGGTTTCGCTATCGCTTTAGCCTTCTGCCAGCAATTAGACAGTACTCATGATGCAGTCTCTATGTTATTTTTATATCAACTCTTCTATTCATGGTAGAAAGATGAATTTATGTTGGCAAATTTGAGCATTCTTCCCCTTTTACTGAGCTTCAGATTTTTAATTTTACACAAACAGTAATATTCACATTGCATGATGAACTTCCTGTATCATAAACAAGTCTACAGTTGAATTAATCATGTGAATCATACTGCTTTAAGAAACAACCATGAGGTTATGCAATGCAGTCAGTGTGCAGCGATGAATATTTAACTGTTCACCTGTGGGGATCAGAAACAAAAGAACAACACACAATAAAGTATTTATGAATACTTTTAGACTGACAATCTAAGAAGTTTACAGACATATTGTAAGAGCATTAACATCCAGGTTGCAACAGAAAGAGAATAAAGCAAAAAAAACCTTTACTTGTCCTCTTCGATTGTAAAGAACATTGAATGTATTCCTACTGAAATGACATTCCTTTATCTAATTGCTATTCCCATGACGGACGAGTTTCCTTGACCTTTTATTTTCCTGTCATTTTGGGATAAACAATGGATTTTTTTACAAAAGGCAGCCACATAGGATGAGGTGATACGAACAGCACTTAGCTTCTCTCCACACTGCTGCTTAGCTGCTATTCCCTCTGTGTCTGCTGTGGGGCTCTGTCGCACAGCAAATAACACCCTGCCCACTCTCTCTCTCTCTCTTTGGCTTTCACCTACTCTTCCTCACACTCTTGCTCTCTCTTCTTCACTACCCTTTTCTTTTGTCACCCATCCTTGCGATAAGAGGGACTTTTAGCTTCTTCCTCCCTCCTGTAAGTCCTTGACATGTCGCTCTTAAGCCTACACAGAGATCAGATTGACTGGACATCATGCTATGAAATATGATATGAGGCAAAAGCAGAATAATTTCAAGCTTTGATTAATATGAGAAAAAGTTGGGTTTTTTTTTTTCAAAAGCCCTGCCTGCAAGTTGATCAGTTTAAATGATAATCCGCATAGAAATCAATATGTTGCCACATTAAGCAGCGAAATGCAGTGAATATAAAACTGTGGATAAGCTCTGCAATTGGATTGGTTGAGAGGAGATGCACACCAAATCCCTTGATGCCCTTTCTGGACTTAAGGTGTTGTGTCACAGTATCGTGGAAAATGGTACAGTTTTAAGAGGACTTAAGTATTAATTACTCTATTAACAACATAGGATTCACTGTCTATATCAGGCCAGCCTCTTGTGTTGAAGCAGGCTGTGGAATTAACAGCAGGCTGCATTAATCCCCTCTTATTTTCCACATCAGCACTGGTGCATCTGAAAAACATGGTCCATTCAGGCGTTAATTACATAAAGTTCAATGATGTGTGTGCGAGTGTAGGTGTGTGAGTGTGTGGTGAAAGCCATTTGTTTTCTAGACGACATCAGAAACACATTAATCAATTAGTCTTAGGTGATAAACACACAAAGCACACTGTCACGTTTCACATGGGACTCCCAGGTTTCAAGGTTGCTGCTGTCCACTGAAAAGCATGTGGTCCCCAACACACACAGAAACACACAGTAGTGTACACACCTAAACACACGCACACACACACACACACACAGAACTAATTAAAACCATTGTTGTGAATAGATCTGATTCTATTTCAGTGTGGTTAACAGTCCTTCATGGATAAGTAATGAGCTGGTGTCGACGGAGGGAGAGCACCTCAACCCTTAAACTCTGCAGCTCTGCAGCAAGACTACTTCGGAGGTTTCTATGGCGATAGTTGAATGAACAGAAGGGTAAAGACCTTTTTTTTCTGCTGGTTATGCTTACATTAAAGATTTAAGTGGCAAAGTAGAATTAAAATTGAACAAATATAGATTATTGCTTTAATTATCCTCTATACTCTGCATACACAGCCAGAGCAGATTATAATAGAGATCATCCTCTAAACTCTCTCTGGCAATACTGGCTTTAAAAATGGTGGAAAAGTAGATTTTGTCTTGTGGATTTTCTCCTGCAGTCACAGTGACAGGTTTTTTTATAGTATGAAGAAAAAATCTGTCAAGTTTTAAAGAGATGAAAGTGTCAATGAGTGTTTGAAAATGTGGTAGCTAAAGAGTGATAGTACGTAACATATTATTAATAACCATACAGCATTATGGACAAGTATAATTATCCTTAAATGTGTTGTAAAATATGTGCAGCTCATGTGGGGGTGTGCGAGACATTTCTGTTTTTGTTGTAAAATAAATCCTGGCTGCAGCATTCTGAATTAGCTGTAATTAGCCGTAATTTTCCACTGGTCATTTTCCAGTGGTTGTAATAAAAGGGTGCATTAGCACTTCAGCATCATTCTGAGCGAAAAATGGTCTGACCTTGGCTTCGTTCCTCACTCCACTCCACAGAAACCACATTCTCAAAACAGCTGTTTAAAATGGAAAGAAACTTGACTCCCAGGTTGGTGAAATATACTGATCAGCCTCAACATGAATGGCCCAGACAGGGGAGATGAAAAAAGATGATTATCTTGCGATGATTCAAAGCTCTGCTGGGCAATGGTGCTAATGTAAAAGTTACCTAAAACCAAACTTGATATTGTTGGAGACCAAACACATTATTGGATTACAGTAGTTGGGATAACCGGGACGATGTACCCAGCCACACTTGCTTATCCGATTGTTTGGTTTTGACATAACGAATGAACTTAAAGTATTCAAGGAACATTATTATCGAAATATTTATTTACCCATGATAGTTATATATGTGACAATGAAAATAATAGTGGAGGCTGAAATCAGTTAATTTCCAGTTTTCTGCTTGGGTCCGAAGTATACCCACTCTTTAATCTTACCTTACCACTATTTGTTCAAAGCTATTTACATACCTGTACTCAGATGTCCATGCCACTCATTACCAACAGATTTTACTGTAGGCACATCAGCAAATCAGAGGCTCAATCCCAATCTGTCCCTACACACAACCCGTTCAATAAGTGTCGCTCCCAGTGAAGCCGCGCCAGCAGCTGTGGAGGGGGAAGGTATAAATAAGATCGTTAGGAATGGGATGCACTTGGGTGGTTGCTATTAACATCACAGCAGAAAAATGCGACACCTGTGATAATGTTGGTAGCCTATTTATGCATGTAAACCAAAGATGTTGCCGATCCACTCACAAGCTGCTCCCTCCCCTCCATGTGCATGTTGCACCTTGTGTACAAGTTGTGTTATCATTATTTTTAAATATTATTATTTATTTTATTATTTAAGGGACATTCAAAAGCAACACTCCAAGCAAAAAGGAAAAATGAGGTAACAATTATAAAAATGGCAACACATTATGGTTCTTCTTTGCTAGTTATGAGTGTTTAATTGCAATCATAACAAGCATATGCTACTGAGTACAGTATAAAACATCCATGATGACATCTCTCCTGATTTTATGTGGAATAAAGTAATAGGAAACTAACGTTTTGTTTAACTTCGACCATAGCCTGTATTCAAGAACTATATGTAAAAATTACTTCAGGGCTGATAACATGAATTTCCTCTGGATAACGCATGTAGAGACGTATTTGGGGACACACAAAATGAAGCATTATACAGTAGAATGGACACTGTCTGCAGTGTGCGGGGAAATCAGCGTTTCTTAGTGCTGGGACTGAAAAATGAAAAAGGTGTAAAAGAAAAGCTCAGAAGTGAGTGAGTATGCCCCATTAGGGAGGAAGAGGATTTTGTTCTTGGTCTCAGCGACCTCTATGAACCCTGCCAAGACTGACTGGAGAGGATTCTCCTCCCTGCTATCGAACAGCAGAACCGTCAGAAAATAAAACAGGACAATCTTGTGTCTGTCTGTCTGCTGGTGGAGATAGAAAGTGTGTGACTTGGGCTGCGTGAGTGCAGAGCCTCTTCCTTTAACTTATTTTCCTCTCTGTGCCTGTCGGAGCAGCGGGGCCACTTTGATCAGAGTGTTATCTGCACTGCTGCGGCCTAATCCGTGTATTTGCTCCGAGTCTTAGCTGGATCACCGCGCTCAAATCAAAGCACTACAGAGTCAGACCAGGAGAGAACGCAGACATGCAGGAACACATACTCATACAGTATGCACGCATACTCTCAAAAAAGTGGTCTGCATGACATCTCTTAGTCATCAGACTACTGATAATCTAACTGGTCTGATTGAGGAGCAGCACAGGAAAATCAGTCGGTTTACAAACTAACTTTACTTTCTGCATAATCTTCAAATAATAGTGAAGACTTAAACTTTAATGATTTCAGCAAAGCATCTCTGAAGCCGCTGCTACCACATTAATACTCAATTAGGCTGTATCAAGCGATGCTTAGGAAACAAAAGTTTTGCCCGAGTACTGTTAATCACAAGACAACTGCCTCCACAACATTATAAGACAATCAAAAGATGATTGTGTGTAGGTCCTCACATTCAACAGCTCCTCGTTATTTCTACTCTTTGCATCCTAATGACACTCAAAAGGCGTTAAACATCTCCCACCAACGAGTCATGTGAATTTGTGCCAAAGGAGAATGACAGATGGCCGATATTATTTTTTGCCGTCAATGGCATTAAAATGTAACATTGAAAATATTGATGGCTATCGCTTTTTACTTTTTAATGAATACTTTTACACAGAATGGACATATTTTACGTCGGCAACTGGTGAAACTGCCCCTTTTCTGACCGACCATTCAGTTGGTCAGAAAAGTTTAGCCCCTGACCAAATTTAGTTGATTTGGTCAGGGGCTCAGACTGATTGACACGTTTACTCACACACAAACACACTAGCACACACACAAGTATAAAAACACATAAAAACTATGGAATTAGTGCTTATCAACAAACAGTCGCAACTTTGAATGTGATTCTAGGAACAACTAGAAGAGCTGAGGGTTGTGTTTAGCTGTGAAGTAAAGTAAATATACAGAGCCCTGACAGGATTTTTGCTGTATCATTGACTGTTTCAGAGTCAGTGCTCACACAAATTTATAAGCAAAAATGAACTCATTCTTTATTCTGGAATTAACTTCATTGCAGAAAATGTCCTCTGACTGTGTCCAGTTCGGGACATATGAATAGAAATCAGAGGAACATCAAAGATATGATTAGGAAGTGGTGATAAAAAATGATTTTATGATGCATCTTGTAAATGTGTCATCAGACACTTAAACTGCACAATCATTTTTGTAATGCCCTCTATTCAGTAAAAAAGCCTTTTCTTTGACCTCTCAAAGGAAGCAATACCCACGGAGAGGAAAAGGCTGGTGTGGTAATGAAATAACGTATAGGGATGCCTTCTTCCTTGCACAGAGTGAGTGAGGGAAAATAAGGAGAGAGAGATGATTGCTCTGAGCATTTGCCTCCCGGAGTTTGATTCAGATGTGGGTGAGGGATGTTTCATAAGATCTCCTCCTGTTGGACACAGGTTAGTGGAAGTGCAGACAAGATGGAGGCATTATCACCTGAAGGGTGGAGTTATGAGTTTTCTGCTTCAGCTGATTATTGAGTTTGTGCTGCAGACTTGAGTTTATAACAAAATGGATATTTGAGAGTTTAAAACAATCCGCTCAGAGCTGTAAGTGTGTGCCTTAATGAGTGCATTTTACTCTTTCCCAACTTAACGTGGAACTTTTTTTAAAGCACATTTAAAACAGCAACAAAGATAAAATGCATAAATAAAAATTACAGTATAATAAGCAAATAAAATACATAATAGTAAATAAAAAATAAATCAGAATGTCACATAGTGTTAAAAGCAAGTGTTTTAGGTCGGCAATTCACGTTTTAAACCAAGCAAATATGATAGCAAACACCCAACACAATGATCTCGTGCCCTCTATGTATATTGTAATTAGAGCTTTTTTGTTCAACATTAAGGGAACCAGTCTGGTTGCAAGTGTATTCAACATTATTAGACATGGAAAATAATCAAATGCTTTGTGTCCTGGGAAAGGATTTGCTGTTTCTTTTGTGCACAAACAGAAAAGCTACTGCATGAGAATCACTGAAACAGAAAACAGAACCTGACTGACTGGTGCTGCATTTAAAGCCTTTGATATTTCAGAGATATTTTAGAGAACGGGATGATGCAGATATTCTGCTCACTAATGTTAACAGAAAGCAAAGATATCATCTGAATCTAATTTAAGTTATTTAAATGCAACAGAAACCATCAACATAGCACTAACAAGCACCCAAAGAAAGCCCAGAGAAACTTTAAGACTATTCTATACAATATGAAAGCACAAGGCCACATGCAATAGATTCTGAATAGATTAGATTGTAGATGATGGACTACATCAGGTAAAATCTATTGAACCATGAAAGTCTAACTTGAAATGTCAAGGAGCATAATAAGTTAGAGCTGAGAGCAACACATGTGCTGAGTCCAATTTTCTGTTATTTTAAGCACAACACTTACAAAATTCATTTTACATTCATCATTTCACCCTGAAAAATGCTTTTCCCCCCTATTACAGATAATTATACATGTAATTTTAAATAAATACAGTGATCAAATACACATAATTATTCTAAATCTACCTGTTGATAGAAATCCCATGTGCTTTCTAGTGATGATGAGAGCAGTGCTCAGCTAAACCTTGATGCTGAGCTCTCTGATCCCCCTGAGACTTCCATGTTAATAAATGAGATCTGCTGCAAAGCAATACTGCTTTAAACCTATGTATTATGTATGAGGTAACGGAGAACGGCACTAAAAAGGAGAAATCATCTCAGCACACATAAGTGCCAGAATCCAATCTCAGCTCCATTAGTGCAGGACAAATCCTATACAGTGAGAAGGGGTCTCCATACGTTTCCATGAGGGAGCTCAAGAAGCCATTATGGAAATGAAAGGGGACGAATCACACGTTACAGATCACTGCATAAAGCAGGAACAAAATCATGGTGCAGTACACTTTGGAGTGGTTGGTTTGACAAAAAAGGTTGAAATGTTCACAGCTTCTTCTGAAGACTTCTAATAAACTCTCACAGCGAGGAGGACGTCAGCCGGAGATTTCCATTAGCTCACATTTGTGTCTCCGTGTATCTACAAATGATGCCATTTTGTTGTTCTGCAGATCAAAGATTTCGGCTCCCTCCTTATTTTTTCATAACGTCGTCATCCTTTCTGTGTCATGCTAACGTATGGCAGCACGGCATCTTATTTGATCATGTGTCAACAAATTATCGCTAACCCTCCATCGGAGCAAAGCGTGGAACTCTTCTGAGTACGCCTCGGAGACTCAACTACTGCAGAAGGTTATAGTGGAAGACAATTTGTCTGTGTTTTCCAATGAGTTAGCATCCCCTCTGAGTGTATGCTCCATCACTGTAGATACAGATCCTTACAAACAATCTCCCAAATGCTAATTGAGGTAATTAAAGTCGCAGCATCCAGAGGAAACAGGTGCAGGTGGTAGGCATTATTCATGTCCCCCCTGCCCTTGGAGGTAACCCTCTCAATCTAGTGAGGTAAACAAGACAGACAAGAGTGCAGTTTTCACTGTTTTCTTTGTTAAGGTGAGCACACAAGAAGCTATATTTCCCACTGGTGTTAGAGAGTCCTTGTGAGTGTGTATGACAACAACAGATAAGTAATCTTCCCTCTCAATGCCAATATCATTTCACTCACAGACACACACATTTGCCTTGAGCTGTATGTGCAGTAACTTTATTATGACTTATACAGACTTTCTTAGAGGAATACACTTTCTTTCTTTGTGATGTGGGTACGATAACTCCGCAAATATGACTAATACCCTTCAGTTCCTAAAGGAAAACAATGGCATAACTACTGAATTACAAGTTGCTACATTGAGTCGAATACTTTGGAGATGAGAGAGGTAATTTTTCAAGTCATCATTATCCCCTCACCCCCCTTGCCTCGACAGCGTTCTTCAATTTGTCAAGACTTTTTTTTTCCATTTTATTTTAGAAAATGCAAATATCCTCAGCCTAAATGCCAGAGTTAGGTAGCGATGGCAGTGGGGGCCTGACATCATTACAGAGGCCTTGTTTATATCAGACAGTGATTAGATTAATACTCATTAGAGAATATTTGTGTCTGCACCCTTCCTGTCCCCCAAAGGCAACCAGGCAACAGGAACCATGGCAATTAAAAATGGGAAACTGTCATCCTCCATCACCCCCACGATGAGGGGGAAAAAAAGAAAAAGAAAAACACACACATACATTCTCTGCTTGGTAATATACACATTATTAGGACAGAAACAAACTCTCTGATCAAACAGCTAATAGATTAAGATAAAAAAAACAACAACACTGCCATCAAGTAGTTTTCTCCCACTTCTTTTTCAATTTTATCTTTTGTCATCACTTCTGCATTCCTGGAAGGACCATGCGGACCAAAGAAAAGGATGACATTATCATCCATTATCACTTACAAAAGCCTAGACTCACGAGAAATTGCAATGATAATATTAACTACTACAGTTTCATTAGGCCAGTCTTGTTCAGCAGTAAATAGAGAATTTATAGAAACTAGCATTTATTTTCTTCCTGCGCTAGTTTCTCAATGCAACAATTCTTTTTCATAGAATGTCAAAATCTCCCACATTACTATAAACTCCTCTCCCAAATCCATCTAGTTTAAAGAATATGTAAAGATGAAAGGCTCTTTGATGGACTGGTGACCTGCAGGTTTTACCCCTCCCCTCTCTCGTCTGATGGCAGATACTGTAGGCTCTAGTACACCCATTTCTGTGCCTTTTGAACATAAAATAGGTTTTAAATCTTAGGTATGAAAAAATTCGGCCTCTTCTGAGACTAAAATGAGAGTTAAACAACTTATTTAGAGTGTTTAGCTATGCAGTCCTGAAAAGGGCTATAGATAATCACACTAATCAAAACCCACTGTTTAAGAAATGGACAGAACTGGCTTTAATTTGGAAACTCTCCCATCTTTGGGTAGATGCTAGACGGTTTTCAACAATATCTAAATATGTTGTAGTGGTTGGTTAGATTTATGACAAAAGCAAGCAGAGCCATATCATCCTACAACCCCTGTAGCCACGGCTCACCTTTGTCTCTTGGTAATTCAATTTAATTAGAATTGTAGATGGAGCCTGAGCCGTCTGCTATGCTAAGAGAAATAAATCAGCAACAAATTTTGGTTCAAGTTTAAGTGCTGGGATAGCAGAGATGGGTGAAGGTTACCATGGGTCTATGCATGCTCTCACTGCCTCTGATTCTTATTATGTCCTGTTTTCCATCTCTCGGGGCTCATGTTAAAAACAATTATCTTGATGAACGAACCACAGCCAGAGCCTGAGAGCTTCCCTTACCTTGACTCTGTCATTATAAGTGAAAATATTAAAAGCACCTTTTCCTTAATTCCAGCTGGTGTTTGGTTCTCCATTAGCATGTCCATGCTCAAAATGGCTGGCCCAAAGGGAAGGGCTTTAGAGAAACCGGGCTCACTCTGACACATAGGAGAATAGACAAAATACTGGGTTTGAGGCAACTTTAATTATGCCTGTCATAAAGCTCCCACCTCCCTTTGCTATGAAGAAAGCTGAACTCTGATCTCATCTGTGTAGAAAAGGGCTCCTCAGATGTTTTGTTGTGAGATGGCTTCTGGCAGCTGCTTTCAGCGAGGAAGTGAATCAGCTGGTTTCTGCCTGTGTCCCAGTCGGTCTGTCCCTCTCCCTTCTCTGTCTAATTATCCAAGGTACCAGCTCCTCTGCTGTGCATTCCCCTCTGTTTTTCCTTTTCCCATTCCTGCTCTACGCACCCTGCTTCCTCTGAGAAATGTCTGAAACATCCAATCTAAAAAAAATCATTTGAGGCTTTATGGTGGGTAGGAAGATGATAAATCCACTGCATTTATATTGTGCTTTTCTAGTCTGGTTGACCTCAGAAAGTACTTTTATAACACAGTGTGCCTGAGTCTATACTCTCTTCAGTTTTTTTCTTTCATCATAAAAACAGGCAGGCAAAGTGTGGCTTGTTTAGGACACTTTGTGGACAGAAGAAGCTGAGGATTGAACTGACAGAGTATCGCCTGATGGCTGCCTTTGTTCTGCCCAAGAGACACCAGATGCAGTGGAAATCAAGTAGGATGAAAAAGATGGTTGATTATTTTTTAGGTGTTTGAATGTGGGACCAGCTTATAATTGCTGTTACATAATAAAAAGTTAGTGCCTTAGAGAGGATTGAAAAAGTGATTTTAGCATCCAACCTTGTAAAGGTAATCTTTTGTGGGAAGTTACTATTGAAGAGCAAAAATTAGAAGAGTATTTACACGATTAATACAAAGTAGTACACAAAACCTTGCTTTGTGTAATTCACAGTCATTAGCTGCATTTACATGCATCATGTAACGCCTCAGCTTATCAAATGCCCCTTTATAAAAAGGGATGCTTTAAACATTTCACGATCGGATCAGCAGGAAATGATAGTCCAATCCAGTCCACTTTATTTATTTGACACATTTTTAAACACAGTTTATCTATGAAAGAACAGCCTTAATGTTTGGTGGACTTCTGGTAAAAGTCTGGTGTCCTACATGGAGCTGTTTGGACTTTACAGAATTGAGTTGGCTGAATCTTTGTTATGGGGCCTCATCCACAACACACACACAAGTACCGTTCATGATTTGTGACTACACTAATTTGTTCGGGGTAGTAAATCTGGGCCATAATAATAATGCACTCTTAGCAAGCTAACATATGCTAATAAGCAATAATCATAACACACATCTGTGTCTAAAAGGATTTATTCTTTTAGCATCTGTGATTATAAACCATCAGAAGAAGTGCTGTTGTTCTGACCTGATGATGGCTCGAAATAAAAAGTCAGGATTGTTGCCGTTTTGAGAGGAGCTTAAATGTGTGCGGCACAATTAATTGCAAATATCAGTCTAATGGTGGAGTTAAAGGAGAAGGACATATTGCTGGAGCCATTGTGTTCAATTGGCCATTTTCATCCTTAGAGCTGATGTATTGGATGATTACTTTTTTGATGGCATGGCTGATGATTGGCATAGTTTGATGTGAGGTTAGGAAAACATCAGATGTTTGCTTTAACAATAGTCCCAAGAGTTTAATTTACTTGAGATGTTCCCTCAGGTAATGAATGAAATGAATTTTGGACTTATCAAAAGGTTAATATACTGTCATTTGATGCAACAGCTTTGCTTAAGTCTACTAAAGTTTTTGTTGTTGTTATAAGCTAAAGTGCTGTCATTAGTGACTCTTGGATCAATATGCTCTCAACACAAAGTCCATATTCACCTAAGAGCATGGGGCTTTAAGAGAGGTGTTATTGAAGTATAGGCAGCCAAAAAGACACATCATGCATTTTCGAAAATCCCATCGGGGTAAAGTCTCTGATGTGAGGAGGGATTTTTTTTTTTTTCAAACAAAACTTACACACAATTTGCAATCTGATTTGGAGATGGGAAACTAGGATGTTGAATCAAAGCTTTGTTTTCCCCCTCTTCATTTGTAGTTGACTTAAGGCAGTGATTCCTTCTTTCCAAGAGTGAATTAGATTGAAAGTCAAAGAGGCTCAGGTTGTTGTCAATACTCATTAGAGCCGGCCACTGGCCTTGGGTTAAGACCTGTCCCGCTCTGCTGTCAGGCTCAATACCGAATGGACACATGTGTCCACATTACTTTTTTCACATCACAAAATTGCCACAGCTACTGGTATAAAAAAATAAGATGCCCAAAACCCATAGGCATTTATTATTTCATTGTATGACATTTATTGTAAGCCTTGTGTTGGGAAATTAAATACAACCAACAGAAAGGAGTGATACTGTATTACTGAGCTACATAATGTGGGAATAAATTGTGAAGAAAATCTTACAAAACTTTGCTGAGCTTGAGAAACAAGTTAAATGAATTTTAGTTCATGTCTTTTCTACTATCAGCAGAATCTACATACATGTAACATTCTACCAACTGGTGATGGTAAACAGTAAACATGGCAGCAGTGGAAGAGATCACGATAGTCTTCCTTCTAAAAAACAGACAAAAAGGGAGGCAGCGCATCTGTGCAACCATTAAATACGTTACAGATTTCTTTTCTTCTTTGTTCTGTTGGTGGGTCTCACATCAGCAACACTGCTCAACATCGCCCCTGTGATTTCCAATGGTACTGCTCCATTCGCTCCATTAGGGTCTGCATCTGCAACGGGCCCATAAATGGATCAAATTACACCTGTAAAGGGCGCAGAAGATGGGTGAGGAGGTTTTGCTCAGTATTAGATTTAAATCAGCATGTCAGCCTTTCGGTAACAATTTTCCTGATAATTATAATAACTGATTAGATTTATATTAGGCTTTACTGCTGACGGTAATCAAAGCACTTTCACTGGATCCAGTACCCATCCAGAACCTGGTGATGGTAAGCAAAATGTGCGCAACCACAGACAAACACAGACTGTTAGCCTGAAAATCAGCCCTTTGACCATAATTTAGTGTCGGTTAAACCATGCGATGAAGTATAGATTGTCTTGTATGTTTGCAATGCCAACAAACCAAAATGGGCTGCTATAGTTGAGACAACTACTTTGCGTTGTCATGGAAACCAACATATGTTCAAACAGTAATGCAGAAATGGCTTAAGTTTGTATTGTCGGGTACATGATTGCTTTTTGTCTTTCAATGTTGCAGCCAGTGCAACAGATTAGTGAAAGTGAAACTGGTCCTGGTATCTATAAAAGTGAATATTCAATCAACAAAATTAAATTCAGTTTGATTTGGCCAAAAACAAACCAAAAAAAAGAAGTATTCTTAGACAATACAATTTTTAAAAGTACAAGTTTTTATGCACAAATGTTTTACTGCCACGCAAATAAATGGCAGAAGAGTCCACTGGCTGTTAAATGACTTCATAGATTACACAATTTTGCCATATTCGCAACTATTGTGCTTTTTGCAATGGTTTGTCCTTCTTCCCACATATCTGTGTTGTTCTTGTTTTGTAAAAGCAACAAAGAACAAATGAAAAGGCTTCTTTTATCAGAATAGTTGAGGCATAAAATGCATTACCTCAGATTCATAGGGTGTGAAAATAACTATATACATACTGTTTATCTATCTATCTATCTATCTATCTATC
>JAVQJG010180346.1:0-14032 GCA_036024015.1 Craterocephalus amniculus
CATATACATATATTCTCTCTCCCACAAACATAAGATTTTTCTCTCGCATACATATATTCTTTCTCTCATATACATATATTCTTTCTCTCACAAACATATTCTTTCTCTCACATAAATATATTCTTATGTAATTAATGAAATAACTTCTGCTTGTAAAATAAAGAATACACGTATGTAAGAGAAGGATATATGTGTGTGTGAGGAAAAGTATGTATGTATGTGAGAGGAAAAGTATAGTAGAAACGGAAGGCGTTTGTTGGAAACGGAAGGTGGGGAATTTATCGTCCTGTGATTGGCTGAGACTCAGAAACAGCACTGTGTCTTGGTCTGCCCAAAATGGTTAGAAGAAAGGAGCCGGAAGAAGGGTAGCGACACATCAATAATTTTTTCAGTATAACTAGTTGCCTAATATTCTATCGCGTTACTCTGAAAATAAACTAAATTGTACCGTTACCAAATGGTGTTACTGACTTAATTAATAGAATTTAGCGAGCAGCTGTGCACTCCTTCCTGTTTACAGTGGCAAAGCATTAAGCGCAGTCTCATGTGGAATGTTTGTTAAAAACCACGTTGGGTTTGCTTTCCTATGAAGTTGCTAGTTTGGTCAGTCCAGGGTGGCAGGTTTTTGGGCTACTTTTATTATATTGTAATTTCTTATTTCATCTGCTCCCACTGTGAAGCCCTCCTGATTTTGTTATTAGGCTGCTGTCCACAATAAAGCAAAAAACTCTGGATGCAGAATAGGTGTGTGTACAGAATGAGAGATGGGATGAGGTTTTCAACCTGTTCTCAGTTATTAGTTAACTGTTTGAGCATTAGTTTGAGCATCTCTCACCTGTAAGCAGCTCTCCGTGGATTCTTTGATGAGTTCCAGTCGACCCTTAATTTGAAGAATAATAGCTGAGTTCTCAGAGCGAGAGCTGAAGGACCGCTCGCCACTGACTGCTTCTATGACCGTAGAAACACACTTTCGGCGTGTTGCTGCCTCCTAGTGGGGAGAGATCATAGCTACAGTCCGCTGACAGGATCTCGCCCATGTTTATTTCTACTGTTTTATTTATTCGGTTCCCCACTGTCATTAGTACCAAACTGTCATTTTATTTTACTCTTCAAATATTTTTTTATTTCCAAGCAATTAATCACACAGTTTAGAGTTTAAACCTGGCGTTGATTAAACGTCTAAATCAAGGCTAAATATAAACTTTACTGTATATTGATCAATGGTCATTCAAATGATTTAACTCCAACATTTGGTCGGCAGTTGTGCAACAACAGTTAAGTCTGTATTAATTATTTAATGTATTTAATACAAGCGTCTAGATTTGGTCTAAACAGAGACGTTGATATGAGGTCCTGATTTAGACGTCTGTCTACATTGAGGCTAAATTTAAACTTTACTGTGAAGTGACCAATGACCACAAAAACTATTGAAGTCCATATTTGTTTTGCATTCTACAGCAGTTCTTTTTAATTATTTAATGTATTTAATTCAAGCATCTAGTTTTGATCTAAAAATAGACGTTGATATGAGGTCTTGATTAGACGTCTAAATCCAGTCTAAATCTAAACTACACTGTACATTGCTCAATGACTGTTAAAAATGTTTTAAAACAACATTTGACCATCGTTTACACAACTTACAATTGTTTTTTTTACTGTAATATTTAATAATTATCTAATTAAAGTCTAGATTCATGCTAAGATATAGACCGATTATAGACGGCGAATTTCGGTCTAAGCCGAGACGCTCAGTGGGATAAAGCGCTTTGCATGTGGTTTGGTAACAAAAAGTGCTTTACATAATGAAAACAGATTTAAAACATAAAATATTTTGCACATTGCATTATAAATAACGGAAGCTTTTCTGTAATCCCGTCTGTCAAGAGAAGTTGTGCACCTCGTGGGCGCTGGTTCCTGTTCAGAGGGCTGTGGCAGTGATGATGGGAATAGGCTAAGGGTGTTAGAATAACTAGGCCAAGTCACGGTGCTATTTTTTTCAGTGATGGGTAATCTAACTAATAACTGAGAACAGGTTGAAAACCTCATCCCATCTCTCATTCTGTACACACACCTATCCTGCATCCAGAGGTTTTTGCTTCATTGTGGACAGCAGCCTAATAACAAAATCAGGAGGGCTTCACAGCGGGAGCAGAGGAAGTAAGAAATTACACTATAATAAATGGAGCCCAAAAACCTGCCACCCTGGACTGAGCAAATTAGTCAGTAACACCATTTGGTAACGGTACAATTTAGTTTTTTTCAGAGTAACACGATAGAATTTTAGGCAACTAGTTATACTGAAAAAATCATTGATGTGTCGCTACCCTTCTTCCATCTCCTTTCTTCCAACCATTTTGGGCAGACCAAGACACAGCGCTGTTCCTGAGTCTCAGCCAATCACAGGACGATAAATTCCCCCACCTTCCGTTTCCACCAAACTTTTCCTCTCATATACATACATACATACTTTTCCACACACACACACAAACATACTTTTCCTCAAACACACATATATCCTTCTCTTACATACGTGTATTCTTTATTTTACAAGCAGAAGTTATTTTATTAATAACATAAGAATATATGCATGTGAGAGAAAGAATATATGTGAGAGAGAATATATGTATATGAGAGAAAGAATATATTTATGTGAGAGAAAGAATATATGTATTTGAGAGAGAGGATATATGCATGTGAGAGAAAGAATATATGTATTTGAGAGAGAGAATATATGTATATGAGAGAGAAAATATATGTATGTAAGATTAAGAATATATGCCTGTGAGAGAAAAAATATATGTATGTGAGAGAGAGAATATATGTATGTAAGAGAAGAATATATGTAAATGAGAGAGAGAATATATGTATGTGAGATAAAAAATATATGTACATAAGAGAGAGAATATATGTATGTATGGATGTGAGAATATAATATGGCCTATACAGCCCCTCATAAGGGAAGAATGACAAGGATGAAAGGATGAAAGGATGAAAATGAGGGTAGGAGGGATGAGTGGATGGATGAGGGAGGGAAACATAAATGATGAAAGGATGAGGAAAAAGCATGACTGAATGTATGAAAGACAGTGGAGGAAGGAGAGAAGGGGAAAAATTATGAGAGGATGAATGGATGAGAAGAAATGGATATGCCTGAATGAATGGATGAAAGAAAGAAGGACAGGTAGATCGGCAGATGAATGGATCCAAAAGGAGAAAGAATGATGAAAGGATGAACGGTTGGGGTGGATGGATGGATGAGGGAGAGAAAGTCAGGAAGGGTGAATGGATGACAGACGGGAAAAATGAAAGGGGGAGGTAGGTGAAATAAGGACGGATGAAGTAAGGAATGATCAATGATGAGAAAAAGGAGGGAGCATGAAAGGATGAATGAAGAAATAGAACGTTTTTCGACACTGCTAACCTTTACTCTTGATCTTTAACTAATCTAACAAGTTCATCTTTTTACATTCTATATTCTTTAAAAAAACTTTCACACCATTCTGAAAGTGGAAAATTCTCCAAATGAAATACAGTAAAGACGGCAGCAATACGTTTCACGAACACAGTTGGATGATAATGTTTTTTGAAATGACAAAATAATCTGAAAATGGCACATCGCTGCAGTTTTCCTCTCATGTGAATTGTATGGGAAATAGCTTTGACAGTCTGCACAGAAAACTCAAAGTGTAAGCGTGAACTGGGGTAACTATGGGGCAAAATAGACGTTGTGTGATTTGGTTGAAGTGACCCTTTAAATGTAAATGTAATCATGCGGGAAGTGTCCTTTAAGGGTCTCGGAACAGCGGTGCCTCCATCAGATGTGACGTCCATCAAAGCTGAATGGCCTTCTATGAACAGCTGCTGAAAGGTTTATGACTGAACCGAGGACCTGCTCACTGCAGGAGAACCAGCTGAGGAGGGAAAAATCCCGCCAGGGACCATGACACAGTCTTATACAGTTTAGTCCAGTCAGAAGGCTGGCTGAGAAGATCTGATTACACTTTTAAAGGGTCTGATACAGTAAGCCCACCTCAGGGAGTCCAGATTCAGCAGAAATTAAGAAATGGGTGCTGTTTGTGACATGGTAAAAACTGCCTTTTGTTATTTGATGTAGAGCAGCATAGGTGTCACATGAGTCTCACCCATTAAGTCATACCATTAACTGTGCCTTTTTCCCAACAATAACTGTGCATTTTACTTTTTGTGTGAGAGCCAATAGAAAAGGCTGGAAAATATGTGGGATGGGTGTTGGACTTGTGTTACAATGTGTTGCATTTAAGTTCAACAAAATCATCTTCATCCTTCAACACATTTGTGACCAAATCATCAGTGTTAAACCGGATGAAATATGGAAGCTGGACCTGGGAATGTGAGCCTAGGGAATAGAGGGTAAAATTCATCATGGAGAAAAATGTTTGGAGATGCTGCTATAAAGGATCAAAACAAAAAAATGTTTTTTTTGAGGAAAGTGACAGTGGTTCAACAAGATTGATGTTGATATTTCTGTAGTTAACCTACATGTATGAGGGCAATTGAAAAAGAAACACAGCCTTTTCATGAAGATTAATTAATTAACCTATCTGACTTTGGACAGTGGGAGGAAGCCGGAGTAACCAGTGAGAACCCACACATACACGTGAGGAACATGCAAACTCCACACAGAAAGTTCACAGGGTTTCAAACCCCTACCAAGTCTGAACCAGCAGCCCCCATGCTGTGGGTTATCTATCAGCAAGGGGGTGTTCAACTCGTTTTCTGGGATGACAGATGCTGTCCACAATGAATCCTGTCCAGTGAACGTTTTCAATTGATTCAACTAGACCCATATTTAAAGGAGCAATAAGCGAAATTTAATAATTTGTAGGTTGAAAGAATTAAAAGAGTGCAATGTGAACCTGTAGATGTGTAATCCCATCTGGAACATAGCATGACGTCACACACCGTCTCTCTGTGTTGATATCGAGCCTGTTTACAAGGGTGGTCTCCTTCCGCATGCATGTTCGTGCATGTGAAGCTCTGCTTCCTTCATGAACTGAGTGAAGGCCCTCCCTCCCTTCACATACAGTCAGCCGCACACCGCGTTTAAAGGAATAGCGGAAGTTGGAAGCATTCATTTGAAAATGACCAGGAACACTTTTCCTACCCAAAGAGCCACAAACCGGGAAAAGCAAGGGAAAAAACGAGGATAAACGAAACGAGCACTGAGAGAGTGACAGACTCGCTTTCCTTCTCCTGGACCGGTAAGGAACCGTCATTATTTCAATCTAGTGTTACTGCAATGAAAGCTCCTTCAGACTTGCTCTGGAAAACAATAAAGTTGTTGCTCTTGTCCTTTGTACTGCTTGCATTCAGATATAGTTCTGCTATTTTACCTTGGAGCCGTAGCGAACAGCGGGGATAGGTAGAAAAAACTGTTAATCATGGCGCACATTTGTTTTGGTCTCAATCCCTGACGATATCGCTTTTTGCTCTTTTAAGAATATGAGTCCGACTAGAGTCTAACAAGGGTATTTATAACAAAAGTTGAATAACACAATACAGATGTATCAAGGCCGATGGCTGGAGAGAAGCTCCATCAGTTCTCCCTTACCACTGACTATAAACCTCCCTCACTCGTCCTACACAGTGAATCCAAAATGATCACCCCTTAGCTGGTCATTTTCCACAACACCCATCTGGCTCAAACTCCACCTGGAGCTCAAACCAGTGACCTTCTTGCTGTGACGACCGGGATGCTGCTTGTCAAAAAGCAAGGCAGGCAACTGCTTGGGGTAACAAGGTGGTAGGGGTCCCACGTGAGGCCTAAGGGTTATGTTTTACCAAAATGTTTAAAATATGTATTAAGCGCAATGAGCGCTTCACCCATCCCCCTTAAACAACAGTGGGCGATTTGCAATGACATCTCAGTAGGAAACCTTTCAAAAGGGGCCCCATGTCAATCCCATGATGGCAGCTGACACTGACCACTGTGTGATGCTAAACTAACGGACAGAAGGTTGGCAGTAAGAAGGAAGCTTGAAGCAAAAGGAAAAAGTAGTGCAATTATCTTTCTGACCGCGAAAAGAGAAAGAAAAAGAAGAGGATGGAAGTTTGGAGCAGGTGATGATGCATATGAGTATATTAACACAAAGTTTCATAAGTTTTGTTGATGTTGAAGACACTGTCTTATCCAGGTACTGGACAAGCTGGATAAGTTGAGCTTAAGCACAGCAGAATGCCGTGGACAATTGAATGATGATGGCAGCAACGTGTTGGGACATAGACAAGGGGTTCAAGCAAGACTATTGCAAATGAATGAGAAGGCATTGTGTGTCCCATGTAATAGCCATACTCTGAATCTGGTCATGTCAGATGCTGCAAAATCTTTAATCATCTCCATCTCCATCTCCATCTTTTTAGCCTCTCTACACAACTCTGGTGAGTTTTACAGGAAAATGTCGAACAGTTAACCAAATTAAGCGATAGATGGGAGGCCAGGACTGGCAGCGTTACCAGTTCCCCGAGATCATACAACTTTGTCTGCTCTTAACACTCTTAACAAACTTAAACAGGAAACAAGCACAGTGAAAATGTATCTGCAGGATTTCAGAGAAAATTGACTTGCTGCTTCTCAGCCTGATGCTAGAGAGATAGCAGAAAACCAAGAGATTAATATGACATTTCCAGAAAAAGAATGTGTATTAGAACCAGATAGTTCTTGTACAAGGGCACAGAAGAAACATAGTCCACTCCAGATGAGCAATTTAACAGAGTTTTTTCTGCCTCTGGTTGACACAGCCCTTACCAGCTTGAATGACAGATGTTTATGTCCTTTATGGTTTTATCTTCTCAAAAAATATGTCAAAGACTATACAGAGTGGCAAACTTGTGGACAGCTGCAGGAAACTGGAAAAAACACTACCTGACATTGATTCTGAGAATTTGGTTCTGGAGATTCATGCAGCTGTCCATGCCTTTCCTGATCATGCCTCTGCTTAGTTGTATTTACATGGAGCAGCTTCTAGATCTTTATGAGAAACCTAAGCTTCGCTCTTCGTCTGATTTTTACTCTTCCAGTCACTGTTGCCTCTGGTGAGAGAAGTATTTCTGCTTTAAAACCCATCTAAACCTATCTCAGGTAAACCATGTCTCTGTAGCGCCTTCCAGGACTGGCTCTTACTTCAGTAGAGCACGGTTTGCAAAGGTCTTTGGACCTGGAGGACACAGTGTCAGCATTTGTACTTGCCAGGCCCTTAATGGTGCTGAAGAGAAATTCTGACTGAAAAGAAAAATATCTATCTAGTAGGGTCTTTGATTATTTTTCTTATTTACAGCATTTTGCGCAAACCACATTGGAGCCAGAGGAGGCGGCTGGTTCGGGCTGAGGAGGGGTTTGAAACAATGACCTTTCTGTGTGGAGTTTGCATGTTCTCCCCGTGTATGAGTGGGTTCTCACCGGGTACTCCGGCTTCCTTCCACTGTCCAAAGACATGCATGTGAGTTAATTGGACACTCTAAATTCTCCCTAGGAGTGAGTGCATTTGTGAGTGGTTGCCTGTCTCTCCATGTTGGCCCTGCGACAGACTGGCAACCTGTCCAGGGTGTACCCTGCATCTCGCTTCTTAATAGCTGGGATAGGCTCCAGCCCACATGCGACCCAATCGGATTAAGTGGTACAGAAAATGGATGGATGGATCTTACTTACAGCAACTTTTATATTTTTAGGTTCATTGAATATTGTATTATATTTTGTTGTATATATTTATATGATGGTCCTTTTAACACTTCATCATTAGAAAAAAAAAATGGCAGAGGCAGAAGTCAAACCAGTGTTTAAAAATTGCTGAAAAGCAGCTTTAGTCTTTTGATATGTCATATTACAGTGTCATTAATATTTTGTGCACAGTTTACATTGGATTTTTAAAAGTTTTTTACAGTATTTTATTGTGAATGTATTTGTATGATGACAACTTTCTATTCATGTAAACACTTGTTCACTTGATCACAATTTGGTCAAGGTATTTGCACTAGCCACTGTACTTTGAACCAGTGATTAAAAGTGCTGGTTGATAAGCACTAGCCTTATAATGTGGATTGTTTACAATGCAACTACTGTACCTGGTTCTTCTTTAGTTATTTTAATATTTTGTGATTCCACATTTGAAATGGAAATTTTAAGGAATTGCACAGTGTATTAATGGATTTTTTTAATGAAATCCTGTGCTTTGAAATAGAATTTTTAATCCACTCCGTCCAAATCCATCCATTTCAAATGTACGATTACAAAATGGTTTGAAAAAATTATTTCTTTTTTATGAATTAAGTGTTGAATTTGAAATTTTGTTTAGTAACCTATATTTTCAGTTTATAATTAATGAAAATGCAGTTCTTCTTTTTCAGTGACTCTACAGGTACTCCATGTACTTTATCCTGTAGATTTTGATATATATTTTAAACTCTAAATGCTATTTTATACCTGAGCTGATACATATTTACAAATTTGCCACTGATTCAACCCCAAACCATCACATAGCATGCTTTTGATACATACTCTTGATGTTCCTTTTGGCCTTAGCTCCATTTATGCCATCAACGATCTGTAATCAGAGCAGAACTAAAGGGGTGGGCTGAGGGACACTGGTCACCTTTGAAATCAGATGGTACATCCCAAGTTCCACCTCAGCAGTCAGTTTGTCACCGGATGAAGTAAGTCTCAGATGAAAGATATAAAGCAAATAGTTGTCCTCATCTCAAAGATAATTACACACGTTTCCCAACAGTTTGTTTTTAGAAGTGTGCACTCAGAGATAGTTGAAGAGCTGGCCCTCACACCGGACTCATGGACAGAGCTTATACTGGATTCGTATGTAGCCATCACATCATTACGTACTCTACAGGAAAATACACAGAGCTGCTCTTCAGACCAAAGTCAGACCAAAGTCATAACACTGAACACTTTGTGCTTTCAGGTGGGCACTATTCTAGTTCTGGCTCCATCACTGTTCTGCAGTCTCAGAACCTTGGTGCAATTGAGTGTACCAGCCAATGTTCACTCCATTGTTACTGGAGCCAAAGTGGGAGGAATATAACCAAGTTTTGTAAATATGATCCTGAAAGTTGATGGCTGACTTATTAGTCTCCATTATAACCAATGGTTTCCCAAAATAAAATAAAAAAATGTTCTGATGACAAAACAAATGCCAGATGATCTTAGGATATTTATACAAGCTACATACATTTAGTTTACTGAAATCAAATTGGTTTCATTGACCCTAAATTGTAACCTACTGTCTTTTGCTATGGAAGGCCCAGGGGTCAGATGTGCTACTTGGTCAGCTTCTTCTTCAGTAATTCTAAAAAAAGGTTCAGTGATACTCTTACAGGGGTGGAGGTGAATGTGCAACCAAACTTTTACACATCATCAAAGATGGTCTGCCAAAAATTACACGGTCTAACTTGAAGTGAACCATATATAAGAAATGGACTACATCACAGGAAATTGTGTGTAAACACAATCAAAACCCAAACTCAATCCGAAGCCTATAATGTCTTGACTAAGCTCCATCTTTGGTTCTTTGGTGTTTTCCTGCATTAACAAATACATAGACAAAAATGTTGCAACCCCTAACGGAACCAAGTCCCCCCCTCCCAAATGTGCTGAGTCTAGTTAACTAGTTGGTGTGAATACCTAATTATTTTTGTTTTCCTGCCATTAGTTTACCTTTTAGTCTGTTTTATTAAAAACTCACCAGTTAGTGTTGAGTGTTAGTTAACGATCTACCATGTGTTTTTCTGGCTTACTGGGTGACAAGTTGTGCTCTATCTGTCAAAATACCAATGAAATCCTTCTAATGAAGTATATTAGCTTAACAGTTATAGGTTTTCTTTTTTTTAAAGTTACTTTTGTTAACCTTTGGTACTGAGAGACTGTTTTCAGATCATGCTGACAGGTTTTTGAGATGTCTGTGAAGTAGCATGAACATTAGCAGATTACATCTGTGACCTACAGCTCAACAAAAAGTCAGTGTCGTGGGAGGATTGCAGCTTATTTTGGTGTCTTAGTGTTGCAGCTCACCGTCCTCTCTGCATTGTGCTAAATATATTTTATTTCTCCAGAGTTCAGACACTCAGACAGATACTGAGAGGACTTCCTGTTGATAACCGGAGCCGCTGTCCTCTCCTCTCTGTTAAGTGCCTCCTCCTCTACTCTTCAATTTTCATATTTCCACGCATGGCTGCCTTGACATTTAGAACAGAGAATTGACTGTTTTCAGGGACTCTCTGGGGAGTGCTGTATTACTTTGTCCTGTCAGAAAAAGATGTCATGAAGGGAAGGTGATGTCAGGTCCACCAGGTTGTTTATTGAATTTACGGCACCATTATTTCACCACTCAGCATGATTGTATTCATATTATACCCCATTCAAACAAGGTCGCCCACACATAGCGTGTCTGGTGACCTTGTGCTTGGAGGCCTTGTGGGGGGTTGGTGGGGGGTGGGGGGTGGGGGGGGTTGCTGGTTTAACCAGAAAGACAGGGACCCTTCAGCTTTCAGCTCTGATGGACAGTCGAATAAAGCTTGGAGCTCAATGACACACCAATCAAACGATGTCAGAGCCGGAGGATAGCATTAGTGGCAGCTGCTGGTGCTTTTCTGACAAGGTGAAAACAGCCACTTAAAAGTGTCGGTTCAACAAAGACTGACTGACTTATGCCTTCTCGCATTGGCCCTCCTCAGGTCACAAGGCCTCGGAATTACAGCAGCGATCAGTGGTAAGGGTGACATGTTGCTGTCTGACCATCAATCCCAGATGAGAAGGTGCCGTTCACGATGGTCAGGTAGCTTTTGCTTGTTCCTTCAAACAAACCTAGGTACTGCTGGCAAGACACGTCACAGTAAGTCCATGTGACCTTTCTGAGGAAGGCTACAGGAAGTAGTTAAGGAAACTACTTCTGTCCTCCCAAAGGCTGATCCTGCTTTGATCAGATTCAAGTTTTTATTTTAAAAAAGGATGACCGTCAGGAGTCAAGTCATCAACTCATTTTATCTTTTACCATAGAATTTTAAATTGTATTTTTAGAATGTACTCATTAACTTTCATTACAGATGAGTTAAGTAAAAAACAGGATGAATGAATGAATGAATGAATGAATGAATGAATGAATGAATGAATGAATGAATGAATGAATGAATGAATGAATGAATGAATGAATGAATGAATGAATACTCAGGTGCTTAAAGACTCAGTTAAATTAAAATTTTTCTGTTAGTTTTTTTATCTGTTATCTGAAGCTACTATCTCCCTCTCATCTCTTGCTGGGACTGATCTATCTGTTGTCATTGCTGGCTAACTCACATCTTACTGGATCTTTGTTTCGTCATAGATTATTGCTCTTAAACTCACTGGCCCTTTATCTCAACCCAGATGGTCAGAAAACGTTTGGCCCATTTGTGGCCCTCATCTGCCGTTGTGTTTGGCCCCATATTTGGCTCACATGGCACTTATACATACAACACTTGCTGTAATCCACACCCAAGCAAACAACTGATATGTGGGCCAGATGTGGCCTACAAGATGCTTGCTATAACCTATTTCCAGTCTGGCATGGGGGCCATCCTCGCCCACACAACTGAACCATATGTACCAAAGGTAGCCTGGATTAGGCCCAAACAGGTCTGCTACCTGTGAAGGTGCTGGATTTGGGATAATTTTCACAGTTGGTTTTGAATCGATCTCTAGAATTGTGAAGGTTAAAGAATCTCAGCATGTCAATAATGCTGTAAAATTTGGATAACTGCAAAGGACTGGGGACCTTTCCAAGGTGTACCCCACCTCTCACCTGATAATTACTGAGATAGGCTCCAGCACACATGTGACCCTGAATTGGATTAAGCGGTTCAGAAAATGGTGGATGTATGGATGTATGTATGGATGGATGGATGGATGGATGACAGTTTGGGGTATTCCAGTGTCCATCTGTACAACAATGAACTGCTGATTACCTTGCAGTTAATTGGGGTGGTGCATAGATTTATGTCTGACCTCACAGCTGCAACTAACTTCTTGGTTTATCAGTAAATGGTACCAATACATCTCTTTGTGAAATTCTTCTGATTTACCCCTTAGTTGTTTTTCTCTCCCAAGTATCCACCATGGCTGTTGAGAAGGAGTGTAGCTCTGGATTAATGATTGAAGGTAGACAGGAGCCGTTTGGGTAGGTGTTTTGTAAGCCAGAAGCAGAGCTTTGAATCTGATGCGTGCTGCAACTGCAACCCAGTGGAGAGTGATCAGCAGCGGGGTGACGTGAGTTCTTCAGGACTGGTTGAAGACCAGTCATGCTGCTGCATTGTAAATCATCTGCAGTTTTAACTGACCATGCAGGTAGACCTGTTATTAAGGAATTGCAGTTGTTAATGCATGTTCTCAACCCATGCAATCTGGATACTCCGCAGATACTCTTAATGATCGCCCGTGAAATAGGACATGAATATCATCACATCACAGCTATCAGAATCATAACTGAATAGGATAATTACGTGTCTAGAGAATCCTGCACGTGCTGTATCACTGGTTTTTCCAATACATAAAGAAATGAATGGTTGTTCAAGATTTTTGCACAATCAGGCATATATTTTGTTCTAAGTTTCTTAACTTTCCAAAAATAAAATTCTGGTACACAAGTTTTGTTTTTTTTTTTGTTTTTTTTTTTGGAAAAGAGACCCAGTTATCCAATTAAAAGGGTTACTTTAGCAGTGAGCAATCTGCTTGGACCTGAGACATAATTTAGCAAATCTGCAGAAAAATAGCCTCTGCCTAACAGCAAAGATAAAGTACTCTCTCCAACCTCTCCTGCCAAGCCACTTTTATAAATTGCTTCTCTCTTGTGTTCTGGACCACACATGCTTGTGGCCATATTCTCACCGACAAACCTGCACAGACACATTATCAAATGGCAGCTGTAGGCTTTGGTTATTTAAAGGTTGTCATGTAATTACCACTCACCGAGTGTCGTAATCTGAAGCCCTCAGCACTCGCAGGCTACATTCAGGGTCAACGTGAGAAAACGGTGCCTGATTTTAACAGGTACTCTCAGTGCAATATCACACTGAAGCTAATGGGTTTTATGGAAGAGACCTCGCTGCAGCAAAACAGCCAGGTAGCTTCAGACAATCCTCCATCTAATGCACTCTTCTGTATCAAAATGGTAACATGCAATTATGGATGCCAAAGTGGCACCTCCATCCGCATCCATTTGTGGTTCACATCACACATAGGATAACATCTATGCTTTATAATTAGCCTAATTAGCATTTCTCCTTGGCAGGTTGCACCATGTTGTGTTCAAAGTCAAGCTGATTTGTTGGTAATGATAACGGTGACAGTTTTATCCCCTTGATGTTTCATCAATCACACAGGTTTTCAAATGAACTGACGTCCTTCCAAAACTGGAAATTTTATTTAGCAACAGGCTGTACTTTTCCACCAGACATTTACAGTTTAATATACATTGTGTGTCCTAACTCTATCATATTCACTGGCACTATTTAACAGTAAATGCTTAACGCTTACAATGAGCTTTTCTAATAATTAGTCTACAAGAACACACTGTTCTGCATAACTTCTTATTGACATTTAATTCAAACCTTTCAAAAATTTGGAAAAAAGCACACACTCGAATATAAAGTTTAGAAAAATGTGTGTTTATGATATCAAAAGTCCATCTCCCCATCTTTCTGCAAGAATGTTATAGGGTGTATTAAGATGTCTGTTTTGGGATCAGCTTTATTAGTATAGCACAATTGACAAGGAGTAAAATAACATGATAAATTGCACTAATGGTAATTTGTATTTGTTTAAACATGTCTTGAGATTTTTTATTTCATAACTGGTTTCATATAAAGGAATTCATAAAAAATATTGTAATCATCTAGCTAAGGAGGGGTTTGAAACTGTGGCCTTCCTGTGTGGAGTTTGCATGTTCTCCCCGTGTATGCGTGGGTTCTCACCGGGTACTCCGGCTTCCTCCCACTGTCCAAAGACATGCATGTGAGG